>JAZKJV010005412.1:0-125760 GCA_037367405.1 Ottelia alismoides
TAACTCGGTTCGATTCTCGTCGTCGACGATGAACCGCTTATCCGCGAAACGCTGAGTGAGTACCTGCAACAAGACGGCTTTCGCGTACGCACGGCGGCGAGCGGCGAGGAAGGGTTGAAGCTCCTCCGCGAGTCTGCGTTCGATGTCGTCATCTGCGATATTAACTTGCCTGGTTGGGACGGTCTCGAAGTTCTCGAACGCGCCCAACGCATAAGCCTCGATACGTTCGTCGTCCTGATCACCGCCTACGCCACCGTCGAAACCGCGATCGAAGCGTTCCCAGAAAGGTGCCGCCGACTACTTGATGAAGCCGATCGTGCTACGTGAAGTGTCGAGTAAACTCCGCCGCTTGCTCGCCCAGAAATCGCTCGCACTGGAAAACCAGTCGCTGCGGCGCGAGCTGAATCGCGAGACGGACTCGGACATGATTGTCGGCAACACGCCGGCGATGCACTCGGCGCTCGCGATCGCTCGGAAAGTCGCCGCGACATCATCCACTGTGCTGATTCTCGGCGAGAGCGGAACCGGCAAAGAGTTGATGGCCCGTGCGGTGCATCGCTTCGCCAGCCCAAACCCTGTGGTGAACGCCCGATTCGTCGCACTGAACTGTGCGGCGATCCCCCACGAGTTGCTCGAAAGCCAACTCTTTGGCCATCGCAAAGGCGCGTTCACGAGTGCCGACAAAGATCAAACCGGCCTCTTCGTCCACGCGGGCGCTGGTACGGTCTTTCTCGATGAGATCGGCGAACTTCCCTTGCAGACGCAGGCGAAGTTGTTGCGTGCGATCGAGCAAAAGGAAGTGTTGCCCGTGGGGGCGACGGAGCCTGTGAAGATCGCAGCTCGCATCGTCGCGGCAACGAATAAGAATCTGCAAGACGAGGTCGACGCTGGGCAGTTTCGCGGCGACTTGTTCTATCGCCTGAACGTGGTCACGATTCGTCTACCGCCGCTGCGCGAACGTCGCGAGGACATTCCGGAACTCATTGAAGCCTTGATCGCAAAGCACGCCAAGGCGATCGGCAAGCCCAGTCCGCGGTGCGAGTCGCGAAGCGGTTTCAGATGCTCACGGCGTTTCCGTGGAAGGGGAACATTCGCGAACTGGACAACGCGATTCAACGCGCGATCATTCTGGGTGATGGACCGTTGATTGTGCCCAGCGATTTACCGCCGGACATCGTACCGAGCGCGCACGATCCGTCGGCGGTCGACGAACTCGACGAGGCGACGCGCCGCTTCGAGAAACTGCA
This sequence comes from Ottelia alismoides, assembly GCA_037367405.1. Taxonomy (NCBI): domain Eukaryota; kingdom Viridiplantae; phylum Streptophyta; class Magnoliopsida; order Alismatales; family Hydrocharitaceae; genus Ottelia; species Ottelia alismoides. The sequence goes on from JAZKJV010005412.1 coordinate 1,248, forward strand.
CATCGAGCGCATCCTGCGTCAGACCGCCGACAAGCGCGAAGCCGCGAAACGCCTCGGAATCGGCCTGAGTTCGCTGTATCGCAAGATCGAGCAATACGGCATCGGCACATCCGAGACGTGATTCGCACGCTACTTCAACATCGCCACGATACGCTCCTTGATCGCGTCCATCGTCCAGCGTGGTCTCGGCATCACCGTACCGGCACGGTTGAGGAACACAGGTAATTGCAGCCTGTCCACGCCGTAGTCACGCAACGATTGATTGTTGCCGTTCTGGTGGTCCACGTTAATCATTGCCACACGGAAGGGGAACGAGAGTGCATCGTTTGCAGCACGTGTTGCGTTCGCTTTCTTCAAAAACGCCTCCGTGTTGTTCACCTTCGCTTCCAAGTCGATGGCGACGAGAACGATCTCCAGTCCACGTGCGGCGTAATCCTTGTGCAATGTGTGCAACATCGCGAGATGATCGATCGGATGCGCGGCGACGTGCTTGTCGTAGTGCCAGAACAAGAGCAGTATGGGCTTGCCTTTGAGATCAGCGAGCGTTACGGGTTCGCCCTTCCAAGCGACTACCTGTTTTCAGTTCCGGCGCCGGCTCACCGAGCAGCTTGCCGAATGTGTTTCGCGTTAACTCCAAATCTTCTACGTGTTCCGTTTGCCCTGGTTTCACCAGGATCGTGCTGTGGCGCATTTCGAGATTCTCGCCGTAGGCCGAAAGCTGATACCGCCCAGGGGGAGCGTATAACTCGTACTCGCCATTTTCGCTCGCATAGCTGCTGAGAGAGCCGCCATTCTTTGGACCGATGTAGACATTCGTCCAACCAACTGTGAACCCTCTCTTGGCGAGCGGTTCACACGTGAGTTTGCCACGAATTTTGCACGGCGAATGAACCGTGAGTACCAACGGTTTTTCGGTGACAAGGCGGTAGGGCGAGAGATCGTCGAGTACGCCGTATCGCACTGGCTCGCTCGTGCGAGCGTACGTCGTGCCGTCGGTCAGTTCTTTGGACTTCACGAGGAATTCGCCTTGTTCGTTGGTGCGGTAACCAGGTGTGTAGTTCCATTTCCAAGCGGTGTCGATGAAATTGTGATGGTGTCCCCAACTGGTGACTTGCGTATTGCGCATCGGTGCACCGTTCTCGTCAACGACTCGCACGGTCACTTCGGAGGGCAGCTCCGGCACAGGAGTTTTCAGTCGCTTGACCGTGAATTGAAAGTCTGTGTTTTTCGAGTCCGCGAGGATCGCAAGCGGATTGAATCCGCCGCCGTTCGGTCGATCGAACTGGGTCGGCCGTGCGAAACGTGGTCGCTCCGCGAGACACATCGTAAGCGTATCGTCGTCCTCAAACTTGTAGATGCCGCGAATCGCACCGCCGAGAATTGTTGGACCGAACACGGTTTCAAGCCACTTCGGAACCTCTAAATCGATTTGCTTGTGTGGTATCATTTTTGGTTCGATCGTATCCTTGTACGAGAACGTCGATTTCATAACTGGCACGTCAACTTCGCTTCCTGGCACGAGATAATTCGTGAGCGTGATCGTGTTGCCGGAAATGACAAGCCGCGAGTTCCAGACGTGCCGAATGCCATTGCGGCGATCGGGCATAATCGCGGACGAGAAAATCCACTCGCCCTGGAAGCGATCGTGATCCGATTTCACCACGACTCGTTTCGCCTCAGCTTTCGGCTTCTCGTTGGGCTTCGGCGGATCGTCGATGGCGACCACCATTGCTGCGAGAAGACCACCAAGCACAACCGCGACCGCTGCGGCCGTGGTGAGCCACGATTTCAGCATCATCATGGTCGAAACTCCTTGAGCGAGTGTGGCCGCACGGCTCGGAGTCGTTGCGTGCTGCAACGCCGTCGCCGCGAAGTGGCCGTAATTGGGGATCAGCTCGCAAGCCGTGATCGCACTCATCGCCGTGGTGAGCGTCGCGATCGACAGACTCAATCCGCGAGCTGTCAACCGATCGCGCAGCATCGCCTTGCCGCGATTCAACCAGCCGGACAACGTGCCGAGCGGACACCCCAACTGTGCCGCCGCTTCTGGGTACGTCAGTCCGTGCAAGTAGCACAGCACCAACGGCAGACGATACTTCTCCGGAAGCTGGCTCAACTCTGCATCGAGAATGTGTGATAGCTCGCGAGACTCGGAGAGATCGCGTTCAGAGGTGAGTTCGTGTTCGAGCGGCGGAACGGTTCGCGGTTGCGACGCACGCAACCGCATCGCACAACGAACCGCCACGCGATACAACCAACCGCCGACGTTCCCACGCACCGCGTGCGCACGGCGAGCCAAGATCAAGAACGTCGCTTGGGTCGCGTCCTCGGCGTCGGCGGATTGCGGCAGCAGTCGCCGTGTCGTCGAATAGACCAAACGACCGTACCGCCACACGAGCAACTCGAACGCCGTGTCGTCGTGCGTCTCGACGTAGCGACGCAACAACTCGGCATCCGGAACACTGGGTTGATGTGGAATTCGCGGCACCATACGCGGATAGAGCCTTCCGATGGCGAAACCCGTACACGATTTTGCCAAATTCCGACCACGAATAGCCGAATCACCTCACAATACAATAAGGCGTGCGCACATTGGGAAATCGCATCGCTTCCGCATGAAGAACTCACGAAGAACTCACGAAGACCGCCACCATGAACCCACCCACGACGGCTCCGGAGCCACCAGGCGAGCCGTACATTCCGCTGCGCATGCCGGACCTCGTGGAACTGCTCATTCACGAAGTCGGCACGCCTGACCATCCAGCGTTGCCGCGAGAATACATCGCCGATCTGCATCGCCTCACTACCGCCCTTGCGAATCGTGTCCATCGCGGCTTTCACTCGATGCTCACAGATCTCAAAAACGCCTACGGTCCGTTCGACCCAGACTCGGACACGTTCCAGTTGCGTGACCGCAGCGATCCGGAAATCATGGCCGGTCTCGATCAGCTCTTCACCACGTTCACGGTGCTGCTCGAACGCGCCGGATTTCATCACATGACACGCGCCGAGATCGAAGCGACGATGCAAGGGGCGAGCTATTGGGGCATCGAGATGGATGTGTGTTGGGATGTGTTCGACCGAGTCGATATTTTTTACCGCGGTGCCGATGTCGGTCATCGCGCGCGCCGACCGTGGTGGAAATTGTTCCGCGAAGAGATGGTGCAAGTTTCCGACGTTCCGCCGTGTCGTCATGATCCTCAAACAACGCGAACACAAGCGTCTCGGCTACAACCCAGACACGACGAGTGTGTTTTTGAAGCTGTTCAAAGACATTCCACAAATGGATATCGAGATGCTGATTCCAGGTACGCGTTTGCGGATGCCGAAACTGGAACGCGGTAAGCTCGGATTCTCCGTCCTTAGCTCGTTTGTGTATGCTGCGTTCAAGATGGTCTCGACCGTGTCCCTGCCGGCGCTACTGTCCGGCAAACTCATTGCCATCTATACACCATTGGCATTGCTGTTCGGATATGGCTATAAGACTGTGTATAGTTATCAGGTCTCACGTCGAACCTATTTGCTTCAACTTGCACAGAGTTTATACTATCAGAATCTGGATACAAATGCGGGCGTCTTGCATCGTCTCTTTGATGATGCGTATGAGCAGGAAGTGCGTCAGGCGTTGTTGGTGTATTTCTTCGCGTGGCGGTTCGGCGGTGCGACTGGGTGGACATGTGATGAAATTAGCACCGCGATCGTGAGCGATTTGGCGAAGCGTATCGACGACACAATTTCCCTTCGCCCACGCGACGCGCTCTTGCGACTGGAGCGATTGAAACTCTTGAAGCGAGTTGGTTCGCGGTATGTCGCCGTCACGCCGGCGGAGGCCGTGAAATTACTCGAACAACCATCCGCCGAGCCGACCCAACGCCGCGCCAGCACCTGGCGCGGCTACCTTCCGCCGAAACCACCACCGTCACGGTAGTCAGCGCGCTAGCTAGTCCCAATCGCCCTCACTTTGCCAGTGCGTAGCGATGCGTCGGCACAGGTCGACCTGGACGCAGACTCTGACTCGCGCGGAACGTCGGCGTTGCGCCGACACTCGCACACACGCTCACCACCACACGCTGGACCTCGGCTTCCAACACGTTCGGATCCATCGCGACACGCGCGTTCACGGTCATGTCCCCCTCGCTCATCCTTGCGCCGCTCGACAACGAAAGCTGGGCTGGTGTGTCGCTGCTGACCACATTCACGACCGCGAACGCTCCGCCGTCATCCTGGCCGATCACTTTCAAATGCGCGATTTCTCCGCCGTGATTCCGCAGAATCGTTTGCAACTGCTCGCACACCTGGAGGAGCAGGTCATCGAGCGCGAACGGAGTCGGCGCGCTGATGCGGATACTCGCGTTCAGCCACCCCAACTCCGCTTCGCCTTCGGCATACGTGTCGTAGTCGATGTCGAGAATCTTCCGGCCGAATCCGCCCTCTTGATTCAACAATTCGACAAGCGGCTTCGAAGCCCGTGCCGGTTTTCGCCGAGATCGGTACGATCGGCGTGCCTGGGTATTGATCGCTCACCAGTTTCGTGACACTCGTGAGTTCTGCGGTGCTGATTTCGTCGATGCGATTCATCACGATCGCATCGGCCTCTTCGAGTTGCTTCGTGAAGATGTAGGCCGCCTTGGGCGAGAAGCCGCTCGCGCTGCCCTGCAGAATTTTTCGCCCGTGACTCGGCTTGAACAGCACCACATACGGCGCAACCGTGAACCGACCCGCGTACAAGTCTTTCAACGGCTGCACGACCGTCGCCACGAGGTCCGTACAACTGCCGACGGGTTCCGCGAGAATCACATCCGGCCGTTCGGAGGTTTCGAGCGAACCCACGCGATCGATGAGTTCGCTAAATTTACAGCAAAAACACGCACCAGGCACCTCGGCGACCGAAAAACCCTGCGCGCGTAAATTGTTCGTGTCGACCAAGTCGTTGGCTTGGTCGTTCGTCACCAGGCCCACCTTGAGGCCCTGCGATTGGTAATGGCGCGCGAGCCGCCCAAGTGTAGTAGTTTTTCCGGCGCCAAGGAATCCGCCGACCATTATGAATCGCAACGACATCGAATTCACTCCGTATTCCATCGCTGGACGACTACTGTTCAACTGTAGTAAGTTTATCCTGCAACGCGGCGGTACTCGTCGCTTGGCTCGGCACTCTTGATGGTGAATCGAGTGGCCCCACCCATTAAATTCATGATCCTGTCGCCGGCGCACTTCCACGCGGCGTTGCTCTTGAAGGCGCCGCTCGCGACGCTCAATCCGCACGTGTATGTGTACAGCGATCTTGATCCAGAGCTACTCGACTTCCTGGATCACATTCGATTATTCAACTCGCGAAATTCCCACCCCACCGCGTGGGAACTCGACGTGCGTGCCGGCCACAACTTCGTGACACGGTGCTTTCGCGAACAACCAGGGAACACGATTGTTCTCTCCGGCCGCAATCGATCGAAGATCGATTGGATGCTCGCGGCGGTCGAAAACAATCTCAACGTCCTCGCTGATAAGCCGTGGATCATCGACGCGGCGGATTTCCCCAAACTGCTCCAACTCGAGCGTGAAGCCGAACGCCGCGAAGTGTTGATTCACGACATGATGACGGAACGCTTCGAAATCACGAACATCCTGGTCCAACAACTCGTGCAAGCGCCGGATATTTTTCGGTACCTGGAAACCGAGTTCACCGGACTCGCCCAGTCTGTCCCTCACCAGCACGCATCATCTCTACAAGCTCGTCGGAGATCGCGTGGTGCAGCGACCGCCGCACTGGTTCGATCTGGGAATGACCGGCGATGGTCTCGCGGATGTGGGAACCCATCTGGTCGATCTGGCGATTCGGTTCCTCGCACCGAACCGCGCGCTCGACGGGCAATCCGATGTTCGCATCCACAGCGCAACCCGAGCGAGCTTATCGCTGACACTCTCCGAGTTTCAGCAAGTCACTGGTCACACGCAGTTTCCCCCCTCGTTGCACGAATGGATGCGGAACGACGAGTTGCAGTGGTTCGGCAACGGTCAGACGGTCTTCACGATTGGCGACGTCGCGGTTGGGGTGAACGTGGTGTGGGAGTGGTCGTCGCCGCACGGCGATAGTCACCACATCGTTGCCCAGGGCACACGCGCGATCGTGCGGGCCGCGCCATATCCGGAGTTCGGCCTCCGCCAACAAGTGACGATTCAGCCGCAGAATCCGCAGGACTATCAGACTCTGCTCGACGCCACGCGCGCGTGGTGCGACGCCAACCAACACTGGCTCACAGGAATGAGCGTAATTGACATGGGCGATGAAATCTTGTTGCACATTCCTGAACCGTATCGCACGACCCACGAGGATCTGTTCGCTGCGGTCCTGCATGAGTATATTCGGCGCTTCGAGTGGCCGCAGGATGTGCCCAGATGGGAATCGCCGAATCGACTGACGAAATATCACCTCACGACGCAAGCCGTCGCTCGTTCGCGGCTCTCATAAACAATCTCGACGCGAATTGTGATTTCCGTGTCCATTCTCGCCGCGGCCGTTCGTTGACCCTACGACGTGCGGTCGCGTCGATCGTGCGTGTGAAACGAGTTCGTTTGTGAGGGTTGGTCATGGCGAAGTTTCTGCTGGTGTATCGTGGGTCGGTCGAGGCGGAGCAACAGCAACCCTCGCCGGAGCAGATGCAGCAAATTCTGGCCGCGTGGAACGACTGGTTCACGAAAATCGGCGCCGCGATCGTCGACGGCGGCGATGGCTTGCAACCGACGGGCCGCATCGTGAAGCCAGGTCCGGTCGTGAGCGATGGGCCGTTTATCGAAGCGAAGGAGATGGTTGGCGGCTACTCGATTCTCCAGGCGGACACCTACGACCAAGCCGTCGAGTACGCGAAAAGTTGCCCCATTCTATTCAACGGCGGCTCGATTGAGGTGCGTGAACTGGCGGGCTTCAATTGAGTGGTGCGGATGCGAACGAGCTGATCGACCAACCACGAGCGTTGGTCGATCACTTTTTCCGTCACCGAGTACGCGCAGATGGTCGCCTCGTTGACGCGGCGGTTCGGCGTGCGGAATTGGACGCATGTCGAAGACGCCGTGCAATCGGCGATTCAGCGAGCCTTGCGTTCCTGGAGTCTCGCGGGCGTGCCGCCGAAACCGTCGGCGTGGCTCTATCGCGTCGCCTGCAATCAGCTTCTCGATGGATTGCGGCGTGATCTGCGTTGGAGTTCGCTGCAGCACGCACAGTCGGAACCCGCATCGCGACTCGATGCGATCGCCGTTCCGGACCGCGACGAGTTGCACGACGACTTGGCGCGGATGCTGTTCCTCTGTTGCGATCCGATGTTGCCGCCGGAATCGCAGGTCGCGTTGGCGCTGAAGACTGTGTGCGGATTCAGCGTTGGGGAAATCGCACGGGCGTTGCTGACGAACGAAGCGGCGATTGCGAAACGGTTCAGCGCGCGAAAGAACTGCTGCACACGAGTGGATTCGTGCCGCGTGAGTTGTCGTCTGCGACGATCGACGAACGGTTGCCGATCGTGCAAGCGGTCATTTATTTGCTGTTCAACGAAGGGTATTCTTCGACGCAGCCCGGATCGCGTGATTCGCCAGGACTTGTGCGAGGAGGCAGTACGGTTGGCGTTGTTGTTGGCGGAGCACCCCCTCGCGGCGCGTCCGCGTTCGGCGGCGTGGTGGCGGTGTTGCTGTTCCACGCGGCGCGATTGGAGGAACGCTTGACCAGTGCGGGCGAATTGCAATTGCTCGCGCAGCAGGATCGGACCCAGTGGGATCAAGGATTATTGCACGAAGCGTTTCGGTGGTTCGCGTTGGCGGCGCAGGGGAACGAGGGCGAGTCGGTATCACGCGGAAGCGTGGATCGCCGCGGAGCATTGTCGTGCGGCGAGTTTCGCGGCGACGAATGGGTGAATATCGTGCGGGCGTATGACGTGTTGATGCGACTCGATCCGTCGCCAATTCATGGGTTGAATCGTGCGATTGCGATTGGTCAACGTGATGGTCCGGGCGCAGGTTTGGCCGAGTTGCAAGCGCTGGAGACGACACAATTGCCGACGCGGTATTATTTGTGGCACGCGATCCGTGCCGATTTCGCACTGAGGCTCGGCGATGTGTCGACCGCACGCCGCGAGTTGGAGCAAGCGCTTCCGCTCACCCCCACGCGCGCGGAACAGCAATTGTTACGTGAGCGATTAGCTATGCTTGAACACGAACTGCCAACTCAACGCCGTGATTCACCTCTCCCATAGGAGAGGCGATCAACAACTATCACCTGCCCGCCGATTATTCGCCGGTTCGCCAAGAGGTGTTACTTGGTGCCGGTCCGAATCATGACATAACCGACGCGGTCATCCGTTGATTGAATCTGAAAGAGGACGCCGCGTTCGAGCGAGGCGGAAGCGAGTGCCGCTTGCGCATCCGACACGTTGGCGACAGTCTTGCCGTCGATTTTGGCGATTAACACACCCTCTTGTAGACCTGCTTGGGCCGCAAGACTACCCGTCTCGACATCGGTCACAAACACGCCGCTGACACTCTCGGCGAAGCCGAACTGCCTGCGGAGGGCAGGGGTGCTCTCCGCCACACTCAAGCCCACTTTCTCGATTCGCGTGCCCGTGACCGAACGCCGTGCAGCCTTAACCTTCAACGGTGTTGTCTCGTCTGGCAGTTCACCGATCGTCACCGTCAATTCACGCGATTGACCTTCTCGTAACACCAAGACGGCAACACGCTGCTTTGGTGAGAAATTCGTCACGATGCGTTGCAGTCGGTTGGGTTCGCCACGACTTGTCCGGCGATGGTGGTCAACACGTCGCCAGCCCTGAATTCCGGCTTGATCGGCAGGTGAACCATCCACGACCTTCGCGACAACGACCGCCGCTTGACCACTGACGCCCAACCGCGAACTGATCTCAGGATCGAGTGATTGGACTTGTACACCGAGGTAGCCACGCCGCACGGTCCCTTCTTTCAAGAGTTTTTCGACCACGCCGCGGGCCACGTTACTCGCGATCGCCAAGCCAACGCCCTGGAATCCGCCCGAGTTCGTGCGTATCGCGGTATTCACCCCAATCACTTGGCCATCGAGGTTCACGAGCGGACCGCCACTATTCCCTGGATTGATTGCGGCATCCGTTTGGAGAAAATCTTCGTAGATGGTGTTATTCAGTTTGCGACCTTTTCCGCTAATGATGCCCGTGGTCACGGACCCTGCCAGTCCGAAGGGGGGCGCCGAACGCCAACACGCGATCCCCTGGCTCCATCGCGGCGCTATCTGCAAATTGCAACGCGGGCAGTGGGTCTTTCGTGTCGATTCGGAGTACGGCCAAGTCCGTCTTGGAGTCGCTCTTGATGTCGGTCGCTTGGAAACTTCGACCATCCGGCAGTCGGATCGTGACTTCGGTGGCACCCTTCACGACGTGATGGTTCGTGATCACCACGCCTTTGGAATCGATAATGAACCCAGAACCCATGCCACGTGACGGCGCTTCTGGCATGTCAAACGGAAACGAGAAGTCTTCAAAAAAGCGGCGGAACTCCTGGGGAAGCCGTGGATCGATGACAGCCGATGGACCACCCTGTGTTGGGGTGGCTGATTTCAGTTTCGCTTCGATACTGACCACCGCCGGAAGTACGGTTTTCACCACACCTCGGAACGACACAGGTTCTGGGGACTGGGCCTGGCTCCTGAGACACAAGGTCAGCATGAGTAAGCAACTGACGAGGAGCGAGTTGTTGGCAATCTTGGTTGGAATGATTGTCATGAGAAACTCCGTGTCATGAAGTCACAAAGGAGACAACAAAGGAGACAACAAAGGAGACACGTAGCGAGTGAATCATTCCCTCGCCGCGTGCGGTCGAAGAAACAGTCTGAATGTGGCAACGTCCGAGGGGGCTAACCGCTCGAACGTGCCACGCGGTCGGACGAAACGGATTACTCACTGCGAATCGCGATTTTGCGAGGTTTCGCTTCGTCGCCTTTGGGGAATGCCAACGACAACACGCCGTTGCGAATTTTCGCATCGACATGCTCGGTCTTCGCCAACGACGGCAAACTAATGCGTTGCACGAAGCGACCGTAGGTTCGAGTATCGTAGCCACCTTGCTTGCGTTCCGCCTTCCGTTCACCGCTAATGAGCAAGTCGCCTTGCTGAACCGAAATCTCAATGTCATTTTCGGTCATGCCAGGGACATCCACTTCAATGTGGTAGTTGTCCTCATCTTCCCACATCGACAGTGGCACGGCGCAGTGCGATCGCGTCGCGACGAGATCATCCTGGAAGAAGCGATCGACCAAGGCGGCGATGCGATTGGTTGGCTCCGAGCCACGACCGTAGCCGTTCGATTGCTGCAGTGCTGAGAGCATGAGAAACCCTCCTCCAAAGTTCACGGGCAACTTGAAAGAAAGTTACAACGAGTTCCGGATCGCCCAGTGCCCGTTGAGTGTGATGAGCGATAGAATCCGGACGTCTCGAGAAAATGCAACCGACGTGCCAAACGATTTTGTCCGATATCAATCCGTTATCCCACCGAAATTTTACGTCAAAATGCTGCAAAACTAGCTCCTCGACGATGTTGTCAATTTGACAGTTCCGCTTCATCGACACGATCAGAAAGGGTTTTCCTACACTGAGCACATTCTTCATGCATACGATTTCACATGACCAAAATTCGTTGTGCGATTCTCGGCGGGTCGGGTTACACTGCCGTTGAACTGTTGAAAATTCTGCTGCGGCATCCGTACGCGTAAGTGGTGGCGGTGACGTCGCGGCAGGAGGCTGGGAAGCCGGTTTCGGCGGAACACCCCCTCCTCACGGGCCGCTTCGATCTGCCGATGGAAAACTTCGATCCGGACGCGCTTGCGGCGAAAGGTGTGCAGTGCGTGTTCGGTTGCCTACCGCACGGCGCCAGCGTGGAGAGCATTCCGCCACTGCTCGACCGCGGCATGCGCGTCGTCGATCTCTCGGCGGATTATCGACTCAAGGACGCGGCGATTTACCAGGAGTGGTACAAGGAAACCCACCACGACACGACAAACCTCGCCCACGCGGTCTATGGGTTGCCGGAGTTGTTCGCGCAGCAGATTCGCACGGCGAACCTCGTCGCGAATCCTGGGTGCTACCCCCAAACAGGCATCCTCGGCCTCGCGCCCCTCGTGGCGGCGAACATCGTCGAACTCGACACGATCATCATCGACAGCAAGTCGGGCGTGTCGGGCGCTGGGCGCACGCCGAAACTCACCACGCACTTTCCGGAGTGCAACGAAAGCGTGAGCGCCTATGGCGTCGGCACGCATCGGCACACGCCGGAGATCGAGCAATCGCTCAGCATCCTCGCGAAGAAGCCGGTCAGCGTCATCTTCACACCGCACCTGATGCCAATGGATCGCGGCATCTTTAGCACCATCTACGCGAAGCCGACTATCCTCGTGACCGAGTCTGGCGTGAATGGGCTGTATCGCGAGTTCTATCGCGGCAAGCCGTTCGTGCGATTGCGGAACACGTTGCCGACGACCAAGGATACGGCTCACACGAACTTCCTCGATTTGCACGTGAAACTTGTGCGTGGTCGCGTGCTGGTGCTGGCGGCCGAGGACAACCTCATCCGCGGTGCCAGCGGCGTCGCGGTGCAGAACTTCAACCTCATGTTCGGCTTTGACGAAACGCTCGGCCTGTGGTGATGGTGACTCATGCTCGATGAACGTGAAGGGTTCCTTCGCACGATCTTCGCCACGCCGGAGGACGATGCGCCGCGGTTGGTGTACGCCGACTGGCTGGACGAACACGGCTACTCGGATCATGCGACACTGATTCGCATTCAGTGCGAACTCGCCCGCCGACCGACCGGCGCGCGCCCCGACGGCGGCGGAATATCAGCTTCAAGCGAACGCGATCAAAGCCGTCATGAAGCACGACCAGCCGGACGCGACCGTGGCGTTTCCGAATCGCGGCTTTCGCAAGTGCGAGCAAATCGTGTTAAGTGTCGATCAACTCATGAAGCCGGATGAGCTTCGCCAATTCGCCGCCGAGAAACGCCCAGAATGGTTCGCCGCGACGAAGCTGAAAATCTTGGGTGGGCGTGTCGTGAGTCCGGAACCGTTTGACACGCTCTACACCCTCGCCGCGTTCGAGCGAGTGCAAGAGTTGGACATCTCTGGCACGATGCGAATGTTGCCGACGCAGATCGTGCAAGGGCAAACCCTCGCGGATGTGTTGCAGACGATCGAATACGATCACGTGCCGTGCATCACCCTGCCTGGGCTGGAAGCGCTCGCCCAACATCGTTTCGCACGCCGACTCACCGTGTTGAATTTGACGAACAACAATCTCGATAACGACTCGTTACACATCCTGGTGCGGTCGACGCAGTTCACGCGTCTCAAAGAATTGCATCTGTCGTCTGACGGCCAACGGTTCCGTGGCCGCACCTGGACGCGCGTTCTCGAACGATTCGGCGAAGACGTCGTGTTTTGAACTCGGTGAAAGCGAAAAAATGATTGTCCTCGATTTCGCGATCCGCGTGGCCGTGTGGGTGGTGTATTTGTTGACGATGCCACTCTTGGTGTTCACGGCGCGCACGTGGGACGGTCGGCGGTTGGGGTTCCTGGGCTTGTTTTTGCTGGGTGCGGCGATCAATTGGTTACTCTTCGTTCACATCGTTAGTACCTACTTATTCCTACCTGGGGGAAGGCCGAATCTCGTCTGGGAACCGATCGCGGGCTTCTCCTTGCTCGGCGTGATGATTTGCCTCTTCGCGGCGTCGATCTTTCTCTTCGGCATTCTCTTCCTCTCACGGTCGTATCGCTCATCTCAGAGCGTGGGTGTTTCCTCGACGTTTCTCGGTCCGGTTTGGGCGATGGGTTGGCAGATGGCGATCGCGCCCGAATCCGATTTACTCGCGAACGCCACGGCGATTCTCAGTCGCCTCATGCGCATCATCAATCGCGAACACGCACGGCAACTCCGCGAGACGATGCACGAACTGCTCGACGACATGGACGCCGACCCAGCCTACGCGACTCTCGCGCCCGCACTGCCGCTCGTCATGTTCGGCGCGCCGTGGCGTGTCGATACGGGCCATCATTACGCCTACGTTCCGCCGCACGCGCCGAACGAACGACTCGGCTTGATTCTGGTACTGCACGGCAACGGCGGCAACTTCGCGATCATGCTGCACGTCTGGCGAGCGATTGCGGACGAGCATCGTTGCGTGATCGTCTGCCCCACCTATGGTGCGGGCCTTTATCAGGTCGGCGACATCGCGGCGGCGGTTGCACGGCATCACGAATATGCGTTGCAACGCTGGCCGATCGATGCGAAGCGTGTGTATCTGGCTGGGCTGTCCGATGGCGGCGTGGGAGTGAGCCGCACGGCAATCGTGCTTCCGGAGTTGTTTCGCGGACTGATTCTGCTCTCGCCGACGATCGACGGCACGCTCGCGGCGAGGTGGCGAAACGGACCTGTGTTCGTGCTGCAAGGGGGACGCGATTGGAACGTCTCGCCGAAGAAGACGACCGCGTGTGTCGAGCAACTCCGTGCGGCTGGCGTGAGCGTTGAGTACATGCTCGACGAGTCGGCGGATCATTTCATGTGGTTTTCGCACCGCGAAGACGCTCAGCGGCGACTCGGCGACTGGCTGCGAACGACGTAACACGCTATTTCATTCGCCAGACGGTCTCCTCGCGAATGTTCAACCTGCGCATCGGCTCGTGAATCTCCGCGAAAAATCGCTTCGCATCGACCGGATAGCCTGCGGTCGGTTTCAGCGTCGGAACGTGCTTTTGCCAGAAGGCATTGAATTGCATCATGCACACTTCACGAAGGTATTTGCACACCATCGACGCCAACGCGACACAGACCGAATCGCCGTCGGCACGCGGACGGAACGTGATCGTCAATCGCCGCGGCAGCCCCTCGATGTGGTAACGACTCTCGTCGGCGGTCTCGCTCTCGACCAGGATCCAGCCATCTGGAAACGCCGTTTGCAACAACGGCGCGTAAAAATTCCGCCCCCCTTGCTTATCGCAGAAGACGGCAATCGGCTCATCGGTCGCGTCGCACAAATCCCAACTTGCGCGCAACAACTCGATGAGACCATCGCTCAGCGGCGTCGCCTTCGATCCGCTCGCTGCGATCAGTTGGTTGAAGCGTGTCGGTTGCAGCATGTTCACGCAGGCACGAAACGAAATCGAAGCGTCGAGTAGAACCGTCGCTTCAAGATACCGTTCACCGTCATACCACGGTTCGTCTCGCACAGTTGGCACGACGTGTGGCAAACCGACCGCGAGCAGGAAATCGTTGAGTGTCGTCCACTTCAGTCGTAGCGCCCCCAGCACTCCGGCTTCGAGCTTCGCGAAACCCTGCGCTCCGGCGTGGACTTTTTTCGAATCGTCGATGAGTAACCGTCCGGCCTGCTGCTTTTTCTCACGTTCGTGAACACGGCGCACGAAGGGCGCGAGTGTCGTCCAACCAGCCAGGTCCGTGTCCGGCAATTGTGTCACGACAGCGGATTGCACGAGTGGACCGAGGTTTGGCCCGTACCCTGCCTCGTCGATTCCGACCACCCACGCCATAGCGCACCGCCTATAACTAACCTGACGACCACCGTGAGGTGATACCGATGGCGATGATGGCGAACAATATCTTCTTGAAGATCATCGAGAAGCAAATTCCGGCGAAGATCGCCTACGAAGACGAATTGTGCCTGGCGTTTCACGACATCAATCCGCAAGCGCCGGTTCACGTGTTACTGATTCCCAAGAAGGTGATCCGCACCCACGCGGACATTACACCGGACGACGCGGCCGTGATGGGGCACCTCCACCTTGTCGCGGTGAAACTGGCAAAGGAACTCGGCTTGGCTGCGGGTTATCGGCTCGTCATTAACTGTGATGAACAAGCCGGCCAGACCGTGCCGCATCTCCATCTTCACCTGATCGGCGGGCGCGAGTTGGGATGGCCACCAGGATGAGTCGCTCGATCACGTCGGAATTGTCGGATCGCCTCCAACGCGTCAACGATCGCATCGCACGTGCGGCGGCGCGATCTGGGCGCCGCCGTGAGGACGTCACGCTGGTGGCGGTCACGAAAACAGTCACGAGCGAGGTCGTCGCGATTCTGCACGAACTCGGCGTCGTGGAGTTTGGCGAAAGTCGCCCGCAAGAGTTGTGGAAGAAACACGCGGCACTGCCCACGGCGCGTTGGCACTTCATCGGTCACATGCAACGCAACAAACTCGACAAAACGATCCCTCTCGTTTCGCTGATACACTCGGTCGATAGTGAACGCTTGTTGACATCGCTGGACGAGTTGGGCCATCGCACGCGACCCGTGCCGATCTTGTTGGAAATCAACTGCTCGCGTGAAGCGGCGAAGGGCGGCATTGCGGTCGAGGATGCGATACGGCTCGGCGAGCGTGCCGCGGCGGCGAGTGGGGTGGAGTTGCTGGGCCTGATGACGATGGCGGCGTATCACGAGAACCCAGAACTGTGCCGACCGACGTTCGCGGAACTCCAAACGCTGCGCTCGCAGTTGCGACTTCGCACGGGTCTTCCGCTCCCCCATCTGTCGATGGGGATGAGTAACGATTTTGAAATCGCAATCGAAGAAGGCGCGACGCTCGTGCGTGTGGGGAGCACCCTCTTCGAGTCCCTGGACGAAAGTCGTACGCCGTGAGTTTGCCGTGATGTGAATGGCGGTTCACTGCAATTGCCGCAGCAACGTCTTCACATGAGCGTGAAACCGCTCCTCCCACTCTGGTGCGACGAGCGTATCGCAGTCTTCTTGGGCGGCACCGCAGTTACGGAGTTGTTTCGCGGTCGGCGTGTAGTAGATGTAGCCGTTGGTGTACCCAGCCACGAACGTGGTTCGTGACGGCGCTGCCTTCTTGATGTTCAACCCAATTTCGACCGTCAACTCACCTGGGAACGTCACCAGTACGAATTCACCGACGCGAAGCCCCATCACGTCGACCGTCAGTGGACGTCCCCCTGCGGCTCGGTTCGTCGCTTGATGTTTTTGAAGCAGTGCCAGGTTAATCTGCACGCGAGTGAGCTGTTCCATTGTGCGAATGTTATCGAGGTACGCTTGGACGTTCTTACGGTTCGCGTCGTCGAGTTTCTGTAACTCGTTCCGACCGAGCGCGTTCTCGGTCAAGTACAACTGCGCATCGTACGATGGGAAGTCTTTCGCGAGGTTGTGCTTCTGCAGGAGTTCGAGGAACGTCTTGAAATTCAGGGTCGTTCCGCGAAGCGATTTCACAAGTCGAGTCTGTTCGAGTGTAAGTGCATCAATGCGTGACGTGTGATCCGCTCGTGGTAGATCGAGGCGGTCACGGCGAATACGTAACGGAGCATCGGCGGTACAGCGAATCGCACGCACCGCCCGCAACACGCTCAGACCGAGTTTCTGACCGAGCGGTTCGGCGTGGCGTGGTTGGTTGACATCCTTGTAGCGAATCGGATTGATGTCGCCTCCGCAGCCTTGCACGAACAACGCCATCGTACCCTCGCTGAGGTTACTCTCGATCACTTGCGAGGCATAACCAACAAGGTCCGCCGTGTTACCATCGCCGTTGATACCCATGATGGGGTGGCACGCAAAGTTGTAGACAACCGCGAGTGTGCGACCGTCGAGTCGATCGAGCTTCAAAATGCCGATCTGTGGGTCGATCGGCCCCACGGCGGCGACGTCTTCATCCGCAGGCAACGCGTATGCATGCCGCACATCGGCTTCGTGGCCGTTCTTGAGCTGCAAACGTCGATTTTCGGAAATTCGATCTTCGTGCCCCACACCCACGCCGACCTTGACCGGCACCAGTTTGCCCATCGCCTCCTTGACAGCCGCGAGGGTTGGCGCTTCGACATCCGGACGCACGATACCGTGACAGTGACTCGCGTTCACGATGACGTTGTTTGCAGGAATGGCGTACTGTGTCTGCAATTTCTCGCGAAGCTTTGGCAGGTACTCATTCGAAATGGCTCCGAGTTCGCCGACCGCGACCGCGTCGAGCGTGATGAGTACCGCAATCGTCGATTCGGACTTGAGAATGAGGACTTTGACGTACAAGGGGTCGTGTTGGGGGATAACGGATTTGTTGGAAATGTCCGCCTTGGCCACGCCCGCGAGCAACTCGGCCGCGAGTCGCTGATTCCACGAACCGAGCTGAGGAGCAGAACGAATGCGAGTACGAATCGCGTCATCGAATACCCTCCGAGTAGGCTCGCACCCACCTGGAGCGTGTGTGCGTTACGACGTTGTATCCGGCGGTGGGGGCGGCGCGTCGGAGCGTTCATACTCTTCGAGTTTCTTGTGGAGCGTGTTGCGGTTGATGCCGAGACGATCGGCGGCGGTGATTTTCACATTGCCGCACATCCGCATCACCTGACCAATCAACTCACGCTCGACGCCGCCGACGAGAAAATCGTACAGTTTCACGCCGGCCGGCAACGGCGACTGAACGCTCTGCTTTACCAAGTTTCGGACCAACGATTCGACGTCTTGCGGAGCGTGATTGCCATTCTTCGCGGTGCGGCTTTGCAATCGCGGTTTCTCGATGTGCAAATGCTCTTCGCTGAGATGGCCATTGTCCGCGAGTACGATCAGCCGTTCGATGGTGTTTTCCAGTTCGCGCACGTTTCCTGGCCATTCGCGATTTTTGAGCGTCGTGAGCAACGAGGTGGGGATGTCGGGCATCGGCATCTTGTTCGATTCGGCGTAGCGTTTCACGAAGAATCGCACGAGCGGTTCGATGTCCTCGCGGCGATCACGCAGCGGCGGTAGGAGAATGGGCACGACGTTAAGTCGATAGTACAGGTCTTCGCGAAAGCCGCCGGACTCGACGAGTTCCTCGAGTGAGGCGTTTGTTGCGGCGATCACACGCACATCAACGCGGCTCGTTTTGCTATCTCCCACACGCTCGAACTCGCGTTCTTGCAGCACGCGCAACAGCTTCACCTGCAGCTTCGGCGACATGCTGTTGATTTCGTCGAGGAAGATCGTGCCCATGTGCGCCGCTTCGAAGCGGCCGGTTTTGTTTTCGATCGCGCCCGTGAACGCACCTTTGACGTGACCGAAGAGTTCGCTTTCGAGGAGGTTCTCATGCAATGCGCCGCAGTTCACGCGAATGTATGGACCATCCGCGCGTTTACTGAGTTTGTGAACGGAGCGTGCGATGACTTCTTTGCCGGTTCCGGTCTCGCCGATGAGCAGCACCGTAGCATTCCGAGGGGCTGCGAGGCGCACGAGACGATAGACGGTCTCCATCGACGGCGACGCGCCAATGATGTCCGGCAGTGGTGGGCCAGCAGTGTTTGCGGGCACCGTTGACTCAAAATTCGGCATCAGGACGAACTTCCAGGGAGAGGAAGACCGCAGGGACACCGACAACAGTGTGGAGATTGCGTGTGTTATAGCCAATGCTGCCAGTATGTGCTACAGCATTCGCATGAATACCTGGCAGTTTGTTGTCACGTGCAATCGGCGGTTCGGACGAGCGTCTTCGACAGTAGGTGGCGTAACCGACACTGCAAATGCCTCGGTGGATCGTTTTCCATGCGTGCGTTCATCGCCGTGCTAACACTGACGTTGCTCCTGCGATCTGTCGTCGCCGCCGATACGCCGACGCCGATCCTTGCCAAGACGATGAGTCGACCGATGACCGCGAAGCCGCGCGCGGATGCGTTTGTCGCGGGCCAATCGCTCGACGGCGTCGTAGTGGTACAACGGAAACAACCGCCGTTTACGCTTGACACGGCGGCGACGATCCCAGACGCGATTCACATCTACTTTCTCGCTCGGCAACGCCCCATCACGATTCGGATTCGCCTCAACCTCGACGACCAACCGTTGCGCGAATTGTGGCCGAAACTCGTCCGACAACTCTTCGAGGCCTTCGACCGCGATCGTGATGGGTTCCTGAATCGTTACGAACTCGAACGCACATTCCCCACCAAAAACATCTCCGCAATGCTCAGCGGACACCATTTCATGCGCGGACCCGATAGCGTGATTGTGTTCGAACAGCTCGACCGCGATCACGACAACCGCATCTCGTTCGACGAACTCGCGACATACTATTCGCAAGCGGCACAGGACATCGTCACCACGATCAACGCAGTCGCGAAGGCGGCGAGTGATGTGAAGATCGAGCAGGAGACAACGGAACGACTCGTTCAACTGTTGGATGCGAATCGTGACGGAAAAATCACGCGCGACGAACTCCGACACGCCGAGCGACTCTTCGATGACACGACGAAAACGATGACGAAACCTTGAGCCTTAGTGAAATTACAACGCCCATCAACGAAGCCTCTGCGTCCGCAAGCGACCGCGATCACATCGCCGCGTCCTGTTCCGGAAACCGCGACAGTCAAGCCAGTCAACTCCACGACAACAAGCACCCCAACCGCCACGACTACCACAAGTGATTTGATTGTCGTCATGGGTGACACGGTTCCGGACTCGCTACGAACACGGTGGGCGGCCAATTATCCAGATCGTCCGTTCACGCGCGAACCAGATTTCATCGGCGAAGCGAACATCGCCAGCAACGACAAACGTTCGCTGCGCATCACACCAGCTCGTGGTGCGGCGGTTCCAGATGGGTGCGAAGTTCGCACAACCCCACCGAGCCGGATCGTGATTCGTGTCGCCCAACAGTTCGTGGATGTCAGCGTCGCAACGATGAACCCACGCGCGAAGACGAACGCGACCGACGAACTCCGCGATGCGTTCCCCAACGATGCCAAGAAACCGTTGTGCGAAGATGAACTGACGACGCCGTATTTGCGTGTGGTGTTTGACGATGTCGATTTCGACAACGACGGCCGCGTCGCGAAGCAGGAATTCGAGCGATTTTTGGCACTGCACAGCGCGTGATCGAGACGTCGATGGCCGTCGTGTCGCGTGTGCAAACGCCGACTTGTTTCAATTGCTGGACGCGGATGGTGACGAGCGATTGTGCCTCCGCGAGCTACGCACCGCGATCGATCGTCTGCGTGTCCTCGAAGACGGCTCACCGGAGTTCGTGACCCGTGCGGCGTTGCGACCGTCGGCCCAAGTGAGCTTCACAAAGAGTTTCACACCGAATGCGAAAGTCTTCGCGAGCGGTGGATTCGCCGCCTCGCTGACCGCGACCACGCAGCAATCGCGGCCCTGTGGTTTCAGAAGATGGACCGCAACAACGATGGCGACATCTCGCGTCGTGAGTTCCTCGGTTCGCCGGAACGCTTCGCCGAACTCGACCGCGACCACGATGGGCTGCTCTCGTTGGACGAGGTGACGGTTGCGAAGATGTAAACGAGAGTCATGGTGTCATGCTGATTGAGGAAGCGTCGTAGTGATACGACGCTTCATTCCATTACCCAGATTGAACGTTATCAACAGTTTAGCCTCTTGAAACGCTAACTTGTTTAGCGATAGCTACGGAACAAAGGGCTTCCGGACGAAATTGCTGATGTAAAATTGTTCAAATCGTGTCGAGCAATTGATTCGGAAACAACACCACAAGCGGACCGAATGGGCCGGAGATATTTGCAGAAGATCCAGAGAAATAGTATTGTGCGCCTAGCTGTCCATTAAATGGATCAACACCATTGATGATATTCACAAAATCACCTGCAATGTTGTAATTTGAGATGCGCCCAATCCGACTTTGAAATCGTATCTGCACCTAAAGTCAACCGCAACTGCGTCAGGGTTAACTCTGATGTACCAGAGCCATTGAGCCCGATCACCTTGATCTCTGGCTTGACGAGAACCGCAGCGACAGCGGCTAGGTCTACAGCCTTAGAGTGAGCTGCAACAGTGATTTTTGCCTGAGGATATGCTTTGGCAACTTGGTCGACTAATAAGCATAGTTCAGCATGTTGAACTGTGAAGGGGATTCAGTGACTTCAACATGTTTGAAAACTTGGAAGGCGATTGAATATTCAACGGATTGGTTGCAGCGATCAGTAATGGATAAGCCCGATTTGACGAGATTCGTCCGCATATCTTGAAGAAAACGTACTGATCCTTGCCGAATTTCTGTGCCAGCAACACCGATGATTACTTGATTGTCTGAAGACACATATGTAAAGTTTTGCAATCCAGTTTCGGTTGTGAGGCCGCTGAATCGTTTGTCAATTTTCCATTCACGCCCTGCGAATGTAAACGCACCCGACGCATTTAGCTGAAACTCTTGCCGAGTGCCATCGGCACTGAAAAATGTGAGACCATTTGAACTATATGAAGTCGACGCGAATCGCAGTGCTGTACTAAGTTCGTTTCGGTCAAAATTGACAATAAGAACCTGATTCCGGAATGATTGGACAAATGCTCCCCAGGTGTCTTTGATCTTGTCTGTGAACAGAGTCATGATTGGGCCAAATTGTCCCAATCGCGGCCCACCACGATCGGAAATGATTTTGTGTTGACGAAGATATTCCGCCAAATGTCTGTTGATCTGCTCTTGGAGAGAATCGAGAAGTTCCTTGAGTATGTTACGATCAACTTCACTCGGACGGTAATCGTTCACTCTCGGCATCCGATATTCATCGATAACTGGACGTGCGAAACCGTTTCTGCCACTACGTAGATCTTCGACAATGTCCAACACCCTTGCAGATAGAATCAGCACAGTATCACCAGTTTGTTGAGCGAGTTTTCCAAAATCAAACGAAGGAGTGCTGCCAAATTGGGGGTAGAAATCAGTGGGTAAGGTGTAACTTGGCAACGAGTTGGGGCTATCGAACCCACCGAACGGAACGAGTCGATCTTCCAACACTTGCAGCGTTGGGTGAGCCGCAAACTGCTTTGCAGCACGACTTTCTTGTACGTTACTCTTCATCGGACTTGCCTCTTGGAGTAGAATTTTCCATGAGCAGCGAATCTGCTCACCTTCCTGTAGTCACGAGACAGGACTCCTCTGGAAAAAAATCTTTCCATTTTTTCAAAAATCTGGAGCAGACGATGGCAATTCGATTTGGCGTAGCAACCACAAACGTCAGCGACATTCACAGACTGCAACTGATTAGTGGATCAACTCGAGATAAGGAATCATTTCCAGGTCAAGCTGAGATAAGTCGCGAAGTTGTTTACGATGAAAAATGGCAAGAAGCAGTCGCGACTTTTTGACAAAATACGATACGTTCGCTCGTTGCGTACTCCAATTTTACATTGCTCGTCGATTTCCTGAATACCATTCAGAAGAACTCGTCGATCTACTTCACGAAGACTTTCGAGTGAAACTCATCCGCGGAGCCTTCCGCGCGTACAAGCCCGCAAAAGGCCCGCTCCGAACCTACTTAAAACATGTACTCCGTAATTCGGTATACGGGTATTTCAAAAATCAACATGCCTATTCGCACATGCAGCTTGATCTAGACACAGCGAATGCTCTTGAGGACAAGTCGTTCGATCCATCACTTGAGGATTGTTTTGTCATTGCAACAGTTCCTAAATGCGATCGAGAGGATACAAGTAGAAAGTCCAAGATATGCATGTATTGTAGCCGAAAGTATGCAAGCATATTACTCTTCCACGAATGCTTGGAACGATCCGATAAACGAAGAATACTGGCGTAGATTACGGTTAGCTGCTGCTGGAAAGTCATCTGACAAGTCATCTGACAAGTCAGATGACAGAGTACAAATTGTTCTCAAAGCTGCCTACACTCGATTTGTTCGAGCGTACCTAGACCTATTACTGGAGCAGCATGGCCGATTAACTTTCACTGAGGCAATTGAAGTTTTAAAAAGTATTGGATTATTCCAAATGCCCGGTGTACAAGAATACGTCTACGAGCGTTATCGAAAGCCCATCAGTCAAATCGAGTGATGTTTGAATAACTTCCTTATCACCACCGCAGCGGTTTCTGCCACGCGTCCTTCAGTTCACTCAGCTTCGCCCAGATGAGCCACTCGCCGTTGCTGCCCGCGATCCGCAACCGAGCGTCGGCGACGGTTGCGCCGATCCGCACGCACGGCACGTTCGCGAACAGCGCCTTCAACTCCGCCGCTTGGTCCGGCTTCGCCTCGATTACAAACCGCGTCGTCGATTCGCTGAACAACCGTGACTCATCGCTCGTCGCCGAGCCGGACAGGTTCCGCAACTCGGTCACGTCCGCGCCGACGCCGCCCGCGAACGCCATCTCCGCAAGCGCCGCCGCTAAGCCGCCTTCGCTCAAATCGTGACACGCTCGCACCACACCAGCCGTGATCGCACGATGCACCGCCGCGAACGTCGCCGGAGCGGTCGACAGATTCGGCCGTGGCGGTTGACCGCCAACCTGGCCCGTCACGAGGTGATAGTGCGAACCGCCGAGTTCGTCGTGCGTCACGCCAACGAGGTAGACATCGTTGCCAGGCTCTTTGAAATCCATGGTCACGCACTTCGTCACATCCGCGACACGCGCCATTGCACTCACGAGGAGCGTGTGGGGAATGCTGATTGTCTTTGTCGGCGATTTGAACTGATTATTCAGGCTATCTTTACCGCTCACGAATGGCGTGCCGTAGGCGATCGCGACCTCGCGGCACGCTTCGGCGGTGCGGACGAGCGCGCCGAGCATCTCGGTTCGGTCACGTTCCCCCAACAGAAATTGTCCAGAATCGCCGTGCGCGCCGGATCGCCGCCGACCGCCACGACATTTCGCATCGCCTCGTCGATCGCACTCGCCGCAGCCGCCCACGGATCGAGATCGGCATACCGCGGACACAGCCCGTTCGCGATCGCGACGCCAGCCACCTCACCGAGAATCGGCATCACTACGGCGGCATCCGAAGGACCGTCTTCCTTCACGCCCACCAATGGCTTGATGACGCTGCCGCCCTGTACCTCATGATCGTACTGCCGCACGATCCACTCTTTGGAGCAGACGCTCCACGATGCGAGAATCCGTAACAACGCCTCTTGGGGGGCGAGCGGCGTGAGGCTCGTTTGCGGTTCGCGCGCATGCGTATCGCTCCAAACCGCTTGTCGCACGATTTGCGGACGGCCTCATGCAAGAAGTGCATATCGAGTTCGGCGACGGAGCTGAGAATCGTAGGTGATACTGAGTTTTCCGGTCGCCTCGAACGTGCCGAGCACCGCCGCTTCGACATCCTCGCTCGCGCACAGTTTCCGCAACTCCTCCCACTTCGTCGGCGGCACCGCGAGGACCATGCGTTCCTGCGATTCGCTGATCCAAATCTCCGTGTAACTCAGGCCGTCGTACTTCAGTGGCGCGTTTTTCAGTTCGACGTTCGCGCCGAGGTCGGCGCCCATTTCGCCGACGGCGCTACTGAATCCGCCAGCGCCGCAATCCGTGATTGCCGTGAACAAACCGCGATCACGTGCTTGCAAAATCACGTCGAGAACTTTTTTCTCCGCGATCGCGTTGCCGATCTGGACCGCACCACCGCTGATGACCTCCGACTTCTCCGTTAGCCCTTCGGATGAAAACGTCGCGCCGTGAATGCCGTCGCGACCTGTGCGCCCGCCGACCGCGACGATCAAATCGCCCGCATTCACCTGCTTGTGTTCCTTGCCGACCGGAATCAACCCCACCGTGCCGCAGAACACCAGCGGATTCGCAAGATACCGATCGTCGAAGTAGACGCTACCGTTGACGGTCGGAATCCCCATGCGATTGCCGTAATCACGCACGCCCGCGACCACGCCGAGCATCACGCGGCGCGGATGCAGTACGCCTGGAGGGAGTTCGGCTGGTTCGTAGTCTGGACGTGCAAAGCAGAAGACATCCGTATTCGCGATCGGCTTGCCACCCAGCGCCGTGCCCAGCACGTCGCGAATCACGCCACCCAGACCCGTATTCGCGCCGCCGTACGGTTCGATCGCCGACGGTCGATATGCGTTTCGACCTTGATACACAGGTGAAAATTGCTCGTTGAACCGCACCACGCCCGCGTTGTCCGCGAATACGCTCACACACCAATCGTTCGCACCGAGTTGTTGGCGAATCGTCTGTGTCGCCGCGAACACGGTTTCCTTCAGCATGTTCTTGTAATGCGTTGTCGTCGACTGACCCTTGATCGTCTCCGTATATGCGATTTCCCCTTTGAGGGTTTTGTGAGCAGTGTTCGCTCCAGGTTTGGGCGATCGTTTCGAGTTCGCAATCGGTCGGATCGCGGTCGAGGGTGCGGAAGTGTTCTTGGATTGTGCGCATTTCGTCGAGCGTCAGCGCCAGCATGCCGTTCTTGCTGAGGTGGATCAACTCCGTGTCGCTGAGCGTGCGGATCGGCACCACGGAGACACGGACAAAGTGCGCTCGCCGGCCGATCACCACGTGTTCTGCCGTGATAGAACCGGTAATCACTTGCTCGATGGCGTCGTTTTGCCAACACCTTGCGGAAGAGCGTTTCGCGATCGTTCGGTGTGAGCGATTTGCCCGCGAAGTAGCGGCGGAAGGTCTGAGCGGATTCGACTTGGAGGCCGAGATCCCTTGCGGCCTTGATCACACTCTCGGCGGTGGGGTCCATCACGCCAGGTTTGAGGAGCACGGTGTACGCTGGCTCAGCGACGTTGCCGAGCGCCGCCGCGACTTTCGCCTGTTCCACCAACGGATCGACGAGGAGTTGATTGCACAACTCGATGACTTGCGCTTCGGTGAGTTTGCCGTCGAGCAAATACCCACGTGCGGATGCTGTGACCAAATCGCCGCCGCGACGATCGTGCGTGAGGAGATCGAACTCGTCACACACACGTTCACGTTCCGAGTCGCGGCCGAGCGGTCGAATTTCAACTTCCCAGAGCATCACGCACCTGTTTCCCATTGTGCAGCCAGCGAATCAAGCCGTCGGAGTCCCCTGCGGCGAGCAGTTGGCGAAACTCGTCGAATTGTGCGGCGAACGCCTCGCAGGACGCCCAGAACCTGTTCGCGATTGGTGCGGAAGATCGGTTCCCAAATGGCCGGCGCCGCGGATGCGATTCGTGTCGTGTCGCGGAAGCCACCTGCGGAGAGCGGCAGCAACTTCGGATCAACAACCGCCGCCAACGCCGCCGCGACCACGTGCGGCAGGTGACTGACATACGCGACCGTACGATCGTGTTCGTCTGCACCCATCCGATGTACGCGTGATCCGAGCGATTCCCAGAACTGTTGCAAGCGATCGAAGTGATTCGCCGGAACGCTCGGATCGGTCGTGAGGATCGTCGCACGATTTAAGAAGAGTTGCTCGTCGGCGTAGGCAGCGCCTTTCTTCTCCGAACCGGCCATCGGATGACTACCGATGAACGGCGACGCCATCGGGCATCTGCCGCGGAGGGCGTTCACGATCTCGCGTTTCGTGCTGCCGACATCGGTCACAAGTGAACCAGGACGGAACGCAGTGCGATGTTCGAGGATTTGCGGTGCGATCAAATCGACAGGCGTGCAGAAGACGATGAGATCCGCGTTAGCGACTCCTTGCGGAATCGCCGTACAGATGCTGTCAATACAGCCGTGCCGTTGCGCTTCCAGGAGTTTGTTGGAATCTCGGCCGATACCGACAACGTGCCGCACCAGTCCGCGACGCTTCGCCGCGAGTCCGAGCGAGCCGCCGAGTAGCCCCACACCAACGATGCTGAGTGTATCAAAGAGCGTCATATCGCGGATACTATACCGATCATCCGCCGTGAGACGATCCTGCCTTTGCATCATCGGCGTGGGCGTGAACTGGTTGCGGCGATTATGGCGGCGGCATCGGTTGTGGTGCTGGTGCGGCCGGCGGTTGCGGCGGTGCGGCCGGCGGTTGCAGTGATGTCTGTGGCGTGGTTGTGGGCACCAGACCGAGCGTGGTGTAGTACTCCGCGAGAGCACGGAAATACTGCGCCAATAACGTCGCAACTTTGACCTGCGCTTCGGCGGCGGCAACTTCCTGGAGGTTCAACTGCACGAGGTTGATTGCGTCACGTCGGAACGCGGCGGTTTCCAGTTCCAACACACGATTCGCCTGTTTCAACTCTTCACGCGCCCGTTCCAGCCGCCGCGACGTGAGCACCAACTCCGACACCGCATCTTGCACCTGCGTCGTGATTTCGTCACGCGTGTAGCGTTCTTGGTTCAGCAACTGCGCCATCTGCCCTTGGGCCGTGCGGAGTCGGCCCAGCGCTTCGCGGCGTTGCGCTTCGAGTTCGAACGTCAGCCCGAACTCGGCGTTGGTGCGATCGGTCGCGAACGGACCAGAACCGATAAACGTCTTTTTCGAGAACCCCACATCCTGCGACGCCGCGACGAACGCATTCAACCCAGGCATGGTGCGGTTTCGCGCCAACGCCAAGTCGGTCGCGGCACGCTCTTTCAGCAACTTCAATCGCTCGAACTCTGGGCGATTTTGTAACGCCGTTTGGACATCGACGTTGAGCTGATCTGGCGTGGGCGGAGGGGGTTGACTGCTGAAGAAATCGCTGGGCAACTGTGACGGTTGCGGAATGATCGGGTCGGCGTTCTCGGTTCGCAGGAACAACGACAAGCGAATCGCCGCCGCTTGCACCACACGCTCACTCGACAACACGGCTTCTTCGCGAGCCGCGACGAGGCGACGGTTTAGTGCGACTTGAGTATCGGTCACAGCGCCGGCTTGGAGTTGAGCATCAAAGAGCTTCTGCCGGACATTCGCCAAGTTCAGTAACTCTTGCGAGATGCGATATTGTTCACCCGCCGCGACCCAGACCCAATACGCGAACGCCGCCGAGCGCGCGAAATCGAGCCGTGCCCGCATAATGAGCGGATCGGCGAGTTGTTCGGAAATCTGAGCTTGTCGCAAGGCTACGCGGCGACGATCGATGGTCCGATCACGCATGAGCGGAACGGTCACCCCAGCGCGAAACTCGCCACCGTCGGCGGTTTTTCGATCGTTCGAGTAGATCGGAAAGTTGCCATCGCCCAATCGCCACCCGCCGAACACACTACCGCCATTCGCGAGGATCGGTTGTTCCGCGGAAAAGTCGAGCCGACCGTTTGAGAAGCTACCGTTCTGATCCGACGCACGCGCTCGAAGCTGGGTGTCGAATCCGCCCTCGGCGCTCAGGCGTTGTCCGGCGGTGATCTCGCGTTCTTGTTCAACAGCAAGCAGTAATGGGAAATTGTTCGTGACGCTACTCACGACCGTTTCGAGGCGGAGCGTAGGACCAAGCGAAGTAGGCGAGGCAGGGATCGTCGGAGCTGGGGGAAGTGGTGCGGGGGCCGGCGGTGCTTCGAGCGCGGAGATCACGATCGGATCGATTATGCACGCACCGTCGGGCAGTGGCGAGCGTGTGCCGGCGCAACCGCTCGTCGCACCCAACGCCGCGGCGACCCCCATCGCCACGGTGCCGGACATCCATGTCCGTCGTCGCTTCATGTCGATCCCCCAAATGACTCAAAACGCCAATAGTGATTATTTTCGCGTCACGGGTCCGAGCCGCGTCGCGCCGTCTTTTTCCTTGATCTCGCGGGCCGGCGGGAAGCCGTTTAGCAATCGCCACAGTTCGTAGCCGAGCCGCACTTCCTTAATCAGCACCCACCCCTGGGCACGAACCCCTTGCCGCAAATACGTCTCATCCGGCCACGGCTCACCGTTCTTGGACGGCTTCACCAGCAAGCGAAAGCGGCCGTTGGTTCCGTCCGCCGTCGGATCGACAACGTATACTTCTCCCTCGAAGGTCCCCACCGCAGCGTTCGGATACGCCGCGAACTGAACCGCCGCCCAGCCCTCAAACTGGAGCAACACACGGTCGCCTTCTTGGACGAGCGGAAGATCATTACCATCGATGAGAAGTTCGGCGACTATGCCTGGATACTCCTCGGTCGTCAAGCCATTTGTTTGCGAAATCGCGAACCCACTCACGACACTTGCAATTGCCTCTTTTCGCGGGTCGACTGGCTCTTGCCCAGGTTTAATGTCCGGCACCAGAATCGCGAGTCGTTCACCTGGGCGAACCAGTTGCCCGCCGGCTTCCGCATTCGCCAAGATGCGGAAGATCCGCCCGTCGGTCGGCGCGTAGATCCGCTGATTTTCTTGCCGTTCGACTTGGATCGTGATCGTGTTGTACTGCTGTTGCACCGACGCCAGTTCGCTTTCTGCGGACTTGATGTTCGCCATCTCTGTCTGAATCAGGCCGTTGGTGCGTTTGTCGGTCGCCTCTTTGTGGGCCTTCGCTCCCTCGACCGCCTTCTGCGACAGCTTCACGCGCGCTTCGGCGAGCGGAATTTGCGCTTTCGCCAACGACACGCGACGCTCCGCTTCTTCGAGTTGATCCTTCGACGCCGCCCGGCCCGCCGGATCGTTGTAGAGTGACAGCATGCGGTTATAGTTCAACTGTTCTCGATCGCGGTCGAACTTCGCACGCTCGACTTCTTGCTGATGCACGATCACTTGTTGTTCCGCCTGGTCAACGCGATACTGCGCTTCGGTCAGCAACAATTCGCGTTCGTCTTGCACGAACTGCATGCGATTCTTCACGTCGCGTACACGGCCTTCGCTCAGCGTATATCGCTGCATCGCCAGCAACTGTTGCTCGCGTAATCGCTCTAAAATGTTTGGGTCGTTGTCGACCAGATCGACGAGCAACTGACCAGCTTTCACCTTCGTGTTTTCGACCACGTGCCATTTTTTCACGCGGCCTTCGATTGGCGAAATGATGAACTGCGGGCGCTGCACAGGGTTGAACGCGATCGCGCGGCCGTTGCCATGAACCGTTTGCGTCCACGGCGCGAGCGCGAGGATCGGCACCAACGCAACCAACAACAACACGATCCCCCACGCGATCCGCCGAGCGGTGCGAGGGGTACGGGCGAGTTGCATTGAGGGCAGCGTGGGGGTTAGTTGTGGTCGTGTAATGGTTTGCGTGGCCATTCCAGTTTCACCGGATTTTGAGTTTCAATGGTAATGTGACCGTTTCCATCCAGGCGAATCACACGATCGCAGAGTTTAACGACTTCATCCGAGTGCGTGACCACGATGAGTGTCCACGGCGAACGCGTGCCCATCACCGCGGGCAACACGGTCTCGCGCATGTCGGAGTCCATGTGGTCGAGCGTTTCGTCGAGGATGAGCATCTTCGGTGAGGACACCAACGCACGCGCGAGCATCAGCCGATTCGCCTGACCGAGCGAGAGCGGCGCGCCGCCGGTCCACAATTCCGTGTTCAGACCGTCCGGCAAATCCATAATGCGGTTGTACAGGCCGACTTGCCGTAGGACTTTTTGAATCTGGGACAGCGTCACTTCGTCGCGGCCGAGTCGGATGTTGTCAAGGATCGTCCCTTGAATGGCTTCGATTCCTTTCACAACCGCGACGGTTTCGCGTAGCGTGTCGAGCTTCATCGATCGGAGATCGATGCCATCGATTTCGACATAACCATGATGTGGCGTGCGTAAGCCGAACATCAGATCGACCAGCGTACTCTTCCCACTGCCGTTCGGACCCACGAGCGCGATTCGTTCGCCAGGTTCGATCCTGAACGAAATGTGATCGACCGCAGGTTTGTGGCTGCGTTCGTAGGTGAAACCGACATCATGCAGGGTCATGCCCACGGCGTTTGACGACGGTTCGTAGCGTTCGCCGGTTTCGCGTTCGAGGGGCAAATCGAGCAAGTGACCGAGTTTGTCGACGGCAGCCAACAGATCGTAGTAGGCTTCGAGTTGTTTACCGAACTTGGTGAAGGTCGCAACGACCAACGTCACTACGATCTCGGCGGCGACGAGTTCGCCGAGCGTCAGTTCACCCTTGATGACCAGCCATCCGCCGATGCCCAGCAACGCCACGTTTGCGATTGCTTGCAACAACAGCGAGAACGCGAATTGCCGCAACAGAATGCGGAAGTGAATCGAGCGAGCGATCAGGTATTCGCGTGTGAGCGTGTCGGTTCGTTCGAGCGAGAACCGCGGCCCGCCGGCGGTTTTGAACGCGACCGGATGCCGTGCGACCTCTTCCATCCAACCCGCGACGACGTATTTTGCGATCGACTCGCGCACCGCCGAGCGCACGGCGCCCCAACCGAGGATCGTGAACAGGAAGATCAAGCAGCCCAACAAAATCAGGTCAAATCCGAGTAGGTACGTGTGATAGAAGCCGAGCAAAATCATGCCGATGAGAATTTGCAACGCGATCGTGATACCGTCGATCAGTAGCGTGGCGGCGGCTTTTTGCACGGTTAGCACGTCGAAGAAGCGATTGACCAGTTCCGGACCGTGTTGACGATCGAACGCTTCCGTCGCGACTCGTGGCAGACGATACGCCAGGTCGTTCGCGACGCGCACAAAGAGCCGTCGTTGGATGAACTCGACGACGATGCTTTGCAATGTTTGCAGAATTGCGACGAGTCCGAGCGCCACGAACAGGGCCGCACACAACACGAAAAGTTGCTGCACGAGCGTGCCCAGTGCCACGGTGTTCACCACGGCCATCGCGACAATCGGCACGGCGAGCGTGAACAAACCGACGCCGATCGCGAAGAGCAAGACGATGCCGACATCGGCTCGCTCCGGTCGCAGCAAGCCGATGAGTCGCCGGAACGGCGGAATGTGTGCGTGGTGGCCGTGATGCCCATCACCATGACCGTGGCCTCCGCCGTGTCCATGGCCGTCCCCATGCCCCAATGCAGGTACGGTCGAGGTGGTGCTGATGGCCGCCTCGGCGACGGGCGCAGCGGCTTGGGCGAAGTACCAGTCGAGCATGGTTTCGCTGTTGCCATCGCTAATCCGCTCCGCCAACTCGTCGGCGGTCAACCACTCTTCTCGATCGGTTGGTAGAACGGTTGCTAATCGCACTTTTCCGCCGGAATACTCAGCGAGCAAAAACCAACGAGCAGTGCTAGATTCGGTGACCGAATAAATCGCGAGGGGGGCTTGCGAGCGAACGTACTGAACCGCTTCTTCGATCGTAAATTGGCGAGCGAGCAGTTGCACACCGAGGATCGCGGCAGCTTCCGAGATGCGATTCCGTGCGGCTTTCAGGCGTGTTGGTGGATACTCGCGAATCATCGCACGTACCGCTTGTTCGGCGCGCGTGATATCGAAGGAAACTCCTGCCGCGCGGCAGAGAAATTCCAGAACCGCAAGCATTTCGTGATGTTGTTCGCGCGCCATTCGGCCATCTCGGCTAAGGATGTTCGCGATAAATACTCACTGAGACCAGAGATCTTTCAGCGAACGACGATATTAATAGGCGCAAGTATCGATTTTTGTCTCATAAAGATTAACAATCGAATTCGGAGACAATCCCAGCGTACGGAGAGGTCGACCAGACTGTGCGGATTGGGTAAAACGTGCACTTCACCACTGTTCGGACATTACGCGATGGACGCGAGTGTCGATGGCTCCTCTCTCACGCCATGAACACGAGGTGGGCGATAGGGTTGTACCGTGGGGACAACCTGGTCATGTCCGATCGCAGGAAAGGGTCAACACCGTGGCGCGGATTCGGTTATTCACGGCGATCGATGTGGGGACGGCAATTCGCCAACGGGCCGCCGTGCTCCAACAAACGCTTGCGAAATGTGGCGCGAACGTCAAATGGGTCGACGCGGAGCAGATGCACATCACGCTGCATTTTCTTGGTGAAGTCGACGATCGCGAGATGTACGCGATCCTGAAGGCGATGAAGCAAGCGACGAAGAACGCAACGCCGTTTCGTGCGAGTGTTGCTGGAGTCGGCGCGTTTCCGACCGTGCGCCGACCGAAGACGATCTGGTGCGGCATCGCGGATGGGGGCGAGGAGTTACGCCAGTTGCACGCCGCAGCGGAGCCTGGGTTGACGGCAGCGGGTGTCTATCGGCGTGAAGATCGTGGCTACACACCGCACCTGACACTTGGTCGCGCGAAGGACGAAGCGGATGGTCAGTTGCTCGCGGCGGAGTTGCCGACCTACGCCGAGTGGTTCGGCGGCGATGTGCTGGTCGAAGAAGTAGTGTTGATGCAGAGCGAACTCCGCCGCGAGGGACCGGAATACAGCATCGTCGGTCGCGCGCCGCTCGATGGGTGAACGGCAGCCGATGGTCGCGTACGAATCGTGATCGTGAGCTTCGCGGAAGGGGTCGCGATCGATAGTAAAACCGTGATGTTGGTAATCGATCACCATTAATCGATCACTATCATTCGACCACCAACCGCAACGGTCTGGATCAACTCACACCCACACTCACGAGCTATCGACCATGAGTTCCGTCGCCCTCGCGATCCTCGCACACCCAGATGATGTGGAATTTCTGTGCGCTGGCACGCTGCTCCGTTTACAAGCCGAACACAACTTCACGATTCACATCGCGACGATGACACCAGGCGATTGCGGTTCGACGGAATATCCGCCGGAGGAAATCGCTCGTATTCGCCGCGGCGAAGCCGCCGCCGCCGCCAAACTCATCGGCGCGACCTACCACTGCCTCGAAGAACGCGACCTGCGCGTTTTTCTCAATAACGAGAGCGTTGAGAAGGCCGTGCGATTGATGAATGCGGTGAAGGCGGACATTGTCTTCACGCACAACCCAGACGATTACCACCTCGACCACGAACAAACGAGTTACATCGTCCGCGCGGCGACGTTCGCGGCGCCGATTCCGAACTTCCTGCATGGTCGCCACCAGCATCCGCCGCTCGGCCGGATTCCGTACTTGTACTACTGCGACCCGCTCGAAGGCAAAGACCTCCTCGGTCGTGCCGTGCCGCCGTCGTTTCGCATCGATATTTCCAGCGTGATCGAATCGAAAGCGAAGATGCTCGAGTGCCACGAAAGCCAGCGCGCGTGGCTGCGGAAACATCACGGCGTGGATAACCTGGTGCAATCGATGCGTGATTGGTCAGCGTTGCAAGGGAAACCCGTGAACGTGGCTTTCGCCGAAGGGTATCGCCAACACCTCGGCCACAGTTATCCGCAAGACAACACACTCGGCGCACTGCTCCGCACGGCATGAGTGAGACAACTCACCACATTCGGTATCACACGCAGCCGAAAATCCGCTTGGTCCGATCATTCCGCCGTTGTAGAGTCTCGTCGAAAACCCTACCCTGAACGTGAGAAACACGTTAGGGAAAGCGACGATCGAGGAGACTCGCCACATGATGCCCTTATCCGCTCCGCAAGCACTCGATCAATTTTTTCTCGACGCGCGGTGTAAACTCCTCGATCTCGCTGCGATTCTCGATCGGCTCCAGCGTGGCGCACACGCGTCGCAGGCAATTGCCGATCCCCGTGTGCGCCGCATCCTCGATGCACTGGCAGTATTACAGTCGACGAGTCCGAATCGTGCGGAACAAATCCAGCACATCTTTTCGCAGCATTACGACCCCAATTGGAAGCGGCCGGACCCGCGTTGAACTCGTTCATGAGACGCAAACTCGGAAACTATTCATCCGTCAATCCTCCAGGTGAAGTCCATGCCGATCAAGGTCACATGCACAAACTGCGGTGGAGCGCTACACGCGCCGGACGACTCGTTAGGCAAACGCGGCCGTTGTCCCACCTGTGGTAGCATTCTGACGATCCAGCCGGACGCTAGCGGTCCACCGCCCGCGTTCGGTGCTCCACCGATGGGCGGTGGACCGAACGTGGGCGCCCCTGGCGGTTTCCAGCCTGGGCCAACACAAACGCCGCTGAACAATCCGTGGGGGAGCCTCCCTGGCGGACCAGAAGACGGCCTCGCCTCGTCGGCACCGATGTTAGGCGGACCACGCCCAGGCCAGGGGCCGGTTCCCTCGATCGCACCACCCCCAGCCGCCTCGTTGCCGACCGCCTCGCCTGGGTATGGCAGCCCGAAGGATAGCAGCCCGCCCGTACCGAATCCGTGGGGCGGGCCGGCTGCGAGCGCCCCCAAGTTTCCGGAACCCGCAAACGGCGCGCCCGCCAATCGTGGCAGTCGCGTGCCGCCCGACCCTCGGAAATTCCCAGTCGCCGATCCCTTCGCCAAGCCTGGGCGTCCACCCATTCAAGACGATGAAGCCAGTACTCGCCGATGGTTGAAAGTTAAGCGTGGGTTGGGCTGGGTCCAAGCGGCATTGCTGTTCGGATTCCTCGCGATTGTCGGCTTTGCCGCCGTGCCGATTCTGCAAACCGTCGGCGTGAACTTGCCCAACGAAACGCCAGGGTTCTTGAAGAATCCGAGTTTGTCGCAGACCACGGAAATTCACCTGCTCGCGACGCTCGCGCCGTTGGCGTTGGCGCTGTTGTGCAAGTTAATTGGTCGGTCGACGGTCTCGGGCGCGCCCGCGAGTTCGTTTGCCCGTGGTCCGGCGATGTTGGCATCGCTCATGACGATGCTGGCGATCGGCGGTGCGGTCGCATATGGCTACGTGACTGGGAGTGCGATGAAGCCGAAGGAAGGCGAAGTGGTGTGGCTTCCGAATGTGACACCGCTATTGAACAAACCGACCGACTCGTTCCAGGTGAAGGTTGAGCGATACTTTGGCGGTCTCTGTCTCGGTGCGATGGATTTCTCGGGTCAGTTGCAACGTGTCGGGCTGATTGTGTTCGTCGTGTTTGGCTTGATGGCGGAGGTGTTGTTCATCGCAACGCTCGGTCGGATGGCGGCGGCGCTCCGGAGTAGCACGGCGGCCGGCCGCGTGAATCGGTTCCTCGCCTACATCACCTTCATCGTGTTGTTGACGACGATTGCGGTGTTGGGCTACCACCTGTTCGACAAAGACTGGGCCAACGCGAATGTGTTTGCGAAGTGGGAAGCGTTGGATGAGAAACTGAAGACGTACGCGACTTTCGGCGGCGTCGCGGCGGTGGGGTTAATTGGCATGATGATCTACTGGCGTATGCTCAGTGGCGTGAAGCGTGCGATCCGCGAGACCTACGATCAGTAATCGCGACCGGAGCGAACCTGGAAAAACGCAGTCAGCATCGCTCGTTCCGTCTTCGAGCGATGCTGACGATGTTGGTTCATCGTTCCCGTGGGGCTATCGATTACCACGAGCACGGAGTTGTGTTCGACCCTCAACGGCGACGATGTGATCTGAACGCAATTCCTACCGTAACCCCCTACAGTGCCACTTTATTCCGCCATAACTGGGAATCCGCATGCGCATTGTGATGATGGGTACGGGCACCTTCGCGGAACCGACGTTTCAGGCGTTACTAAACGCGGGTGAATCGGTCGTCGGTTTGATTACTCAGCCCGATCGCGAAGTCGGGCGACGAACCGGCGGTTCACGACAGGTGGGCGTGGGGATGGCCAATCTCGCCGCCGCTGCGAACGTGCCCATCGCCCAACCGCAGAGCATCAACACGCCCGACGGCCTAGCCCAGTTAATCGCCATGCAACCAGACCTGCTCGTCGTTGCGGCGTATGGGCAAATTCTCAAACCGTCGGTCATCGCCGCCGCGCCCCTTGGTGCAATCAATGTTCATGCATCGTTGCTGCCGAAGTATCGTGGTGCGTCGCCGATCGCCCATGCGATTCTCGCTGGCGAAACCGTCAGCGGCGTGACGATCATCCGCATCACGCCAGGACTCGACGCCGGCAACATGCTCGCACAAGAAGAACTGGCGATCATGCCAGACGAAACCGCGGGCGAACTGGAACTTCGTCTCGCCCCCCTCGGCGCGCGACTCGCGCTCGCGGTTGTTCAGCAACTGAAAGTTGGCGACGTGGTGGGCGTGAAACAAGACGAACAACTCGTGACTCGCGCGCCAAAGCTCACAAAAGAGATGGGCCTCATCGATTGGTCGCAGTCGGCGGAACGGATCGCCTGCCAGGTGCGGGCGATGCAACCATGGCCGACGGCATATACCTTTTTTCATCGCCCAGGGAAAGACCCGATGCGACTGATCGTGAATCGCCTCGGTGCGCGTTCACGAAGCGACGGCGCGCCCGGATCGCTCACGACGGCGGTCGGCGCAGGGTTGCACGTCTGTTGTGGACACGGCGAAACGATCGAAGTCACGGAACTCCAACCGGCCGGTAAGAAACGGATGGGCGCCATCGAGTTTCTGCGCGGGTATCCGGTGCAAGCGAACTATCGCTTCGGTGCGGAGTCGTGAGTGTTGGTGTCAGTCGTCGATGTGTCAGTCGTTAACACGATCTTCCCCTGAAATCTCCGTGAGGTGAAACGACTGTTACGCGAAGGTCGACCCACGAACAGCGAATCAATCAACAAGCCCTCACAAGAGAGACCGGTTCACGAACAACACCGCCGAAAGCAGTTAGTGATTCGAGATCTGCAAAAGGCCACGATCCATGAGCGAGAGCATGTGACACCGATGAACTTCGAGCCGCTTGCCGAACGGTTGTTGTTGTCGTCGCGAATCCGTGCCGGCGCGCGTCGGTTCCGCCTCGCCGAGATCGAGATTTATTGGCACTCGCCAAACGACCACCCAGATCCGTTCGTCCATCAACATCCGGTGCAGTTGCTCGACAACCGCTGGTACTTCCACCGCCAACGCAACGGCTATCGCAGCGGTAGCTTCAAGGGGCTTGATTGGACCTTCGGCGACGGCACCGCGTTCGGCGGCGTACTGATTCGTACAGTCGTCGACGAAGCGAATTCTGCCTTGCTGATCAATGGTCCGTCGTTGTGGGTCGACGAGTTACTCCGTCTCACGGCGACAAAATGCGTGGCGGAACTGGATGCGGCGATTGGTTCGCGGCTTGCGACGGATGCGAGTAGTCCGGTCGTCCTTGAATCGTGTTCACGCGAAGACCACACGATTCTGCGGACCGCACGCGTGGGTCTCACACTCAAGCGCGCGACGCGCGCCGACGGTCCGGAAGTCGCGTATGTGTTGCGTCGTTATCGCTACCTCACCGAACCGCGACGCATCGCGAAAGGGAAGGGGTATTCGGCGTTTGCCCTGTTCGTGGATGGTCTGGACGTGCCCACGGTCGCCGAACGCCTCGGTTCGCCGCGTGCGACGGTCCAGCGATGGCACGACGACTGGCAATCGGGAACTCACCTCGACATCAAAAGTTGTCTGGGCGTTGACCTCACACCACGACGGCTCGCGCAACTCCACGGTTCGGTAAATCGTACGGGCTGAATTCGGCTGATTT
Source organism: Ottelia alismoides (assembly GCA_037367405.1). Taxonomy (NCBI): domain Eukaryota; kingdom Viridiplantae; phylum Streptophyta; class Magnoliopsida; order Alismatales; family Hydrocharitaceae; genus Ottelia; species Ottelia alismoides. The sequence goes on from JAZKJV010005412.1 coordinate 39,161, forward strand.
TTTCGCCACGCACGAGTAGGCAACCGGTTTGCGCGACATAATGTATCAAGACCTATTCTTGTGACTGTGAACGCCGCAACGTGAATCGGAGTGGCAGTAATGCCTGCCCCTTCCAACGGCGACGAACTGGTCGAACTCGTCCGCAAAAGCGGCGTGGTCGATGACAGTAAGCTCGCGAACTATTTGGATCAACACCGCGACCCAACCCCTCTCCCCACCGAGCCGCGCACGCTGGCGGGTCAGTTGGTGCAGGACGGCATTCTCACGTACTTTCAGGCCGAACAGCTTCTGCAAGGGAAGTGGAAACGCTTCACAATCGGCAAATACAAAGTTCTCGAAAAACTCGGCGTCGGCGGAATGGGGCAAGTGTTTCTGTGCGAACACAAGCTGATGCGCCGTCGCGTCGCGGTGAAGGTCTTGCCGGTCGCGAAAGGACAAGACGATGCCGCACGCGGCCGCTTCTATCGCGAGGCCCGCGCCGTCGCGGCGCTCGATCATCCGAACATCGTTCGCGCCTACGACATCGACCAAGATGAGAATCTGCATTTTCTCGTCATGGAATTCGTCGATGGTGTCAACCTGCAAGACCTGAGCAAACGCTACGTCGACGCGGCGAAAAAAGCGAATCAGCCGTATGCGTTCGATATCACACGCGCGTGTCACTACGTCTACGCCGCGGCGGGCGGACTACAGTATGCCGCTTCGCAAGGGATCGTCCATCGCGACATCAAACCGAGTAACATTCTCGTCGATCGCAATGGCTGTGTGAAGATTCTCGACATGGGCCTCGCACGGTTCTTCGAGAACGACGATGAAGAATCGCTGACGCGCAAATTCGACGAGAACGTCTTGGGCACCGCCGACTATCTCGCGCCCGAACAAGCGATCGATAGTCACGTGGTCGACATTCGCGCCGATATCTACGCCCTGGGGGCATCGTTCTATTTCCTGCTGACCGGCCAAGCGCCGTTCGCAGAGGGGTCCGTCGCTCAGAAACTGCTCTGGCACCAGACTCGTGAGCCGAAATCGTTGAAGAGTCTTCGTCCGGAACTGCCGGATGAACTCATCGCCATCGTCGGCCACATGATGAAGAAGAATCCGGAGGAGCGATTCCAGACACCCGCGGAGGTGATGGCGGCATTGCAATCGTGGGTCGTTGAACCGATCACGCCGCCGAGCGACGATGAGTTACCACGCTTCTCGCTTGCCGCTGTCGGCGCGCCGTCGATGGCCAATCGCGCAACCGCCGTCGCCTCGGCTGCGAGTCTCTCCACCAGCGAACTCCGATCGCCGTATGCGAAGCCCGTCCGCCCATCCACAACACTACCCGCTCTCGGGCCACAAGCCGTTGCAACGAGTTCGCCTGGGGTCGCCGAAGTGTCGACCGTGGATTGGTCCAGCATCGGCGCAACCGATGCTCCTGTGACCGGCGACTCGGTTCGTGTGTCGAAACCGCACGATACCACTGTCGAGGTGGCGGAGCAATTAGCCGAGTCTACACGCCGCACTCGCCCGCAACCGCCGCGGTCGAAACGCCGTTGGCTGTTGCTGGGTGGAATCGGCGTTGTTCTCGCGGCGCTGAGTGGGGTCGGCGTCTATTTCGCGATGACGACAAGTAAACCCACGCCCCCCACGCACGGGTCGAACGTGCCGCTCGACTACCGTACGGTCTACGTGACCAAAGGCACTGCGCCGGCAGGGTCGGCCTGCTACAAATCGATCACGCAAGCGATTACCGATCTGAACAGCAAGGGGGCGCCCGGCGCAACCATTGTCCTACTCGATGAGCGTTACGACGAGCAACCGTTCTACATCAGTCGCTCGGAGAAACTCAAAGATTTAACGATCCAAGCGGAATCCGCTGCAAAACCAGCCGTGTGGACGCTCGCTTCGACCTCATCGCGGATACCATCGATTCTTGAGGTTCGCGGTATCGAAGGGCTTCGATTGCGGAATATCGTCTTCGATGCGAGCGGTCAGCGTGAGTTCGGTGTCTCCGCAGTGGGGAACAATCTCGGTTTCACACTGGAAAACGTCACGATTCGCGGTGCGAAACTCGCCGCGTTGCGCATTTCGGATGGCAGCGATTCACCAAACCTGACGCGCGCGACGGTCGCCGGATCGCTCGACGCGGCGCGCCGAATGCTTTTCACGAACGTGCGGATCATCGCGGCGAACATGGAAACAGGCGTAATGATGCGTGGCGATGCAAAGTCACTCATTCAGAACGTCGAACTCGACGACGTCCGCATCGAGGGACCGGCCCGCACGGCGATCCATATCGACGGACCGCATCGCGACATTCTTGTCAAGAAAGCACGTGTATTTCAGGTGCAACACGCGGTGACACTCTCGACGACGGCTCCGGATATGCTGTGCAAGGTCGCGGTCACGAATAGCACGTTTCACACGATCCAGGGGGCGGCGCTGATGTGCGAAGATCCGTTGCCCGCGAAGGCCGATGTGACGCTCAGTCGAAATTATTTCGCGAAGACGAAGCTGATTGTGAGCGCGAAGGGGCCAGTGACGGTAAAAATGGCCGACAACGCACGCGACGCGGCGAGCGGCGATGGGGCGAGTCCCACGAAGCCGATGGTGGTGCCATTCGAGTTTCCGGCACCGCAACCAGACGACAACGCCACATTTTTACGCTATCCAAAGGGCAGTTCGCTCGACTCGGTCGGACCGATGAAGATTGCGGTCGGCTATCCGGCGGAGTGATTACCCTCGCGTGCTCAAGCTGTTGGATTTTTGGAAGTGACTCGTTTCAACCCCAACGTGAGCCTCATGCCTGCACTCAGCGAACAAACTGGCTTCGTCATTCTTGGGACTGGTGTCCTGGTCGCGGTTGTTGGTCTGGTCTGGCTCGTGATTCGCTGGCTGCCGATTCTTCGGCAAATGATCGTCTCAGGTTTTCGGCCGTTTCTCGTGTTGTTGCTCGGCATCGGCATCGCCGCGACGCCGATCATCATCAACCGCTCCGCCCCCATCGACGATCGCGTGAAGGTGAACCTCACGGGTCAGGGTGACATCACGCTGACCGGAAAGGCAAATCTGAATTACGCCAAAGAACTCGGTAATGGACAAAGTTACACAGTCGTACAAATGGCGAATACCGACGTCACCGACGCGACGCTCGAACTGTTGAAACCGATGGCGAATTTGAAGACGCTCGATCTGTCGGACACGCAGGTAACGGACGCTGGATTGAAAACCCTGCACGGGTTCGCGAATCTGGGAGTCTTGCGATTGAGCCGCACGAAAGTGACCGAGGCCGGTGTGCGTGAGTTACTTGCGGCGTTGCCGAACCTGACGGAGATTGACCTGCGAGGCACGAACGTGCCGACGGCGGTGCTCCGTGAATGGAAGAACGCCAAAGCCGACGTGCGGAAGTATCTGAAGTAATCACTGAAGAAAGTCAGGCGAGCGAGGGACATCCCTCGCTCGCCTGGGAATCTGGCTCGCGATTCGAAGTTGTCCGGTTCGTACGGTTCGGACGCGATCAATAGTCTGTCGTCCAAAACTCATACGCTGCGAGCGCGAGTGTAGCGATGCCGAACACGATACTTGTCACAATCGCCGCCTCCGGATGAAACTGACCCTTCTCCTTCAACACCCGCAACTCCGGAACCGGCGAGGAAAACCCGCTCGCCATCATGGCATCGTAAAACACGCCCCCCATGTCGAGCGGCTTCGGCAACACCCAGTAAATCAAATCTAGCAGGCCCATCGACATGCCAGACATCGCTTCGAGCGGTTGGGCGGTCAATCGCACGTGCGTGAAGTTCACGGTCCAGCACAGCAGCCAAAACAGCAACGTGCCGAATATACACACAACCGTACTGCGACTCACGACCGCAAGGAACGTCGAGACCGCATAAAACACGGCGAAATTCAGTACGAGGAGCGGAACCGCAAACCAGTACAGTCCGTTCCACACGTCGGTTCGAAGGCCGAGCGCGAACCACGTCAGCGCCACGAATGCGAGCGCTTGCAAGCCCACGAACAGCACCACGCCCAAATACTTACCGAGTAACACCGCCGTGCGCGACGCTGGCTTCGCGAGTAAGACAGTTGCGGATTGCGGTTCGAGGAACGTCGGCAAAAATCCGGCGGTCCACAGCAGTGCCAGCAACACGCCAGCCGTGTCGGCGAGAATCGCCGCGAGCCAAAGTTGAATGTGCCGCACACTGTCATCTTTCGGGCGCGGCGACGAAAACTTCATCATGCCGAAGCCGATCGAGACATCGCTTCCGATGATCGGAATGCCGTCTTTTTTGACTTTGTCTTCCCCAATCTCTTTGGCAGTCGCGGCTGTGAGCGCGCCGCCCGCGTCGTACACCTTCGACTGCGGTCGGTCGCCGACCACATCAACACTCAGGCAAAAGAGCGTACAGACGAACGTGATCGCGAGCATCACCCAAAACAGTTTCGTGGCGATCGATTGGCGAAACGTGTCGCGAATCATCCAACGCACCGTGCGAATGGCGAAAGCCAAGTTCATGCCGCGACTCCTCGTTCGTACATCATTTGCAACGCCGTTTCGAGTTCACGGCCCTTCTGTAACTCTGCAAGCGGGCCGTCGAATGCGAGTTCGCCCCCCACGATGACCGCGGCGCGATCGCACAACTCCGCGACTTCGGGCAACACGTGCGAGACGAAAATCGTGGTTTTTCCGGCTTTTTTCTGCTCACGCACGACATCGCGCAACAACTTGCGGCCGAAGAGATCGAGTCCCTCGGTCGGTTCGTCGAGGATGAGCAAATCCGGTTCGTTGATGATCGCTTGGGCGAGGCCGAGTCGCTGCACCATGCCCTTGCTGAATCCACTGATGCTATCGTGACGACGATCGGCGAGTCCGACTTTGTCGAGGAGCATGTCGACTTTCGCGGGCAGTTCTTCGGTGCGGAGGCCGGTCAGTCCGCCGTAGAAGTGCAGGACGTCGGCCGGATTCAGATAGCGTGGGAACGCATGATTTTCATGCATGTACCCCACACGGCGGAGCGTCTGGCGATCGGAAACGACGTTGCCGAGCCGTTGAATGTGCCCCTGCGTTGGCCGCGTGAGCGAGAGCAGCATTTTGATGAGCGTGGTTTTGCCCGCACGATTCGGACCGAGCAACGCGGTCGCGCTCCCAGTCGGAATGCTGAGACTGACCCCACGAACCGCAACGATCGAACGACGGCGGAGTAGGTCGAGTGGGTAAGTTTTGTGGACGTTATCGAAGGCGACGGCGGTCACGCTGTGGACCCTCGGAGTGTAAACGCGACGATACAACGCCCAACTCTAGCTCACTCGGCGCAGGAATGTCGTGGCGCGGTCGGAAAAAGTGTTGCGTTTGGGATTCGAAACTGCCCAATCGCTCTAGCCATCTGACTCATCCTGGGTTCATCTGAATTCTTGTGTGAATTCTTTCAAGTTTTCCGTCGATGTCACAGTTGCAGTCAGAGTCGCACGTTCGTTAGTCCTTTCTGGTTCGTTCGGAGTACTCGGTCATGAATCGCTGGTTGGCACGAACGCTGCGGACAGTGCTCCTCAGGTTACCGTTGGGGGGAATCGCGGCGTGTCACTCGTTGAAGCATCAAGCCACGTGCGACGATACGTCTTGCGAGCCGGTTATATGCGATCCGCTCGTGTCGCAGATGCCGTCGATGTTGGCGATCGCGGCGGACTTGGACCATCTTGAAAAGCACATCGACTGGTACGGTAGCGTCGTCGCGAAATCGCCGGATGTCTGGGGCGAAGCACGACTGACGAGCTATCGCCACGAAACCGAATCGCGCTTACGTAACGAACTGGACGGCTTCCGTCCCTCGCTGCAAGGGAGCTTGAGCCGAACCGATACCGCGACGTTGTTGATGGAGTTGTCGTTCAACAACATGGCCAAGGCCGAATCAAGCGCGAGCGATGCGGCGAAGGCGGCCGCCGACTCGGCGAAGGCGGCGAAAGACGACGCCGAGAAAGCGAAAACGAGCGAGACCGCCGCCGAAGCCGCCGCGAAAGCCTCGAGCGGCGAAGTCGACAAGCTCATCGAGAAACTCAAGAAAGCCACGGATGAGTTGAATGCCGCGACTAAAGCAAAATCCGCGATCGTCGAAGGGCAGCCGGTCCCAGCGCAGGCCGATTCGAACGGCGTCGTCGCGGCCGCGTTGAATGCCAGCCAGAGCCTTGAGCCAGTTCGCATTCTCGATCAGAAAGCGCGTTACCTGAACTATCTGAGCCAACTCCGCCGTACGAACGAGGGGGACGACACCTCCGACGCGCCTGGGTATTCGCTCAACCTCGTGCGGTTGCCCGTGTCGCTGCTACCTGGCAAACGAACCGACGTCGGTCATGGTGCCGAAGTGACGTTCACGATCAACCCAGTTCTCGACGATGAGCTGTTACCGCAGACGACTCGCGATTTGCTGGTGAACGACATCACGAGCCTGATGGCGTTCCCCATCGCGAAACTGTTGGAAGGCGAAGAGTTACCGCTCATTCTCAACGACTCCAACTCTGACAATGAGTTTCGTCGCGTGTTAATGATGAGCGACAAGCGATTGCGTGACCAAGAGTTTTTCGCATTTCAAAAACAACCTTGATTCCTCCAAATCAACCAACCACACGGAAATTGACACAGCGTTCTCTGCAAGCCACCTTTCAGTCTTCATTCCAAAAGCTCACTCAGAGCGTCACTCGCGTGGTGTCTTACTCGATCGACACCAAAGGAAACCGCCCCATTCCATCGGCCTTGTTGATCGAAACAGTTGGGCCAACCTTTCTCTACGAAATCATTCGGTTGATCCATAAAGCGGTGGAACGGCAAACCGAGGAACGTGGCGGCTTCGTGCATGTTCCAGATGTGCAGGCGTTGTTGCGTGAACATCTGATCGCTGCCCATCGCTTTCTCGCACAACCAGAGAACAAACCACTCTGGGATTGCTACGCCTCCCAAGACATCGCCCAGCCGTGCGGAATCGCAACATCGAGTATCTCCAGGCAAAACGCGAAGAATTTCGCATCAAAGTGCAAACAGCTTGCGGGTGTGGCGTACCTGGCTCTGAGTTTATTGATCCGAACAAAGAACCTTACGGCGTTGACATCCTGGTGCAGTTCTCGGCCACCAGCGCCTGGCGTGGGCGTTACTCCTCGACGCGGCCCTGCTGAACGAACGGCTCGTCGAAGATATGCGCCGCACGGCATCCACAAAAGTGCTGCCGCAACTCAAACTCGCCGGCTACCATGAGTTTGCCTGCCGCAGCCCAGCCAACATCATCGCGAACTGTTCAACCTCTACGTGAAATCACGGTGGCCGAATCACGTCTTCACGCTCGATCGATGACCGACGACCAAAACATCGACGATCAACTCAAGCAAACCCGCGAGATGCAACTCACCCTCACGCTCGCGTATGTGTGGGGGAAGATCGGTACGCGGTCGTACACGAACGCGACACGGAAACTGAGTGCGGAGTATCAAACGATCGCGATCAACCGCACACAGGTCGGCTTCACCCACGGCGAAAACGTGTTTGGTTGGCGGTTCTATCCACGGTTCCAATCGCCAGACACGCAATCGAACCTGACGGTGTTCGTACGTGATACACTCATCGGCGGGCCGAATCGCAACGCCCTGTTACGCCAACGGCGACTCGAACCTGGCCCGCGTGAATGCACGGCGATCGTGCTGATGCCGTCGTTTGTGCCGAACGCCACGCTCGACGTGACGACCAACTGTTCGGCCTCGCGAACCCCAAACACAAAGTGTTCGACCATACGCAAGCGATGAAACTGAGCCGCACGATCCAGGCGATTCGCGTGAATGGCGGCGGTGGTGAAGGACGAATCGTGTTATCGTGCGGGTGATCTGCGGTTGTTGCAGAATCGCGCCGAGCAACTCTCTGCACGCTTGCCGTTCCAATCGATGACATTCCAAGTGCCCGCGCTGAACACACTCGGCGGCTTCGAACTCTTCGGCAATAGCACGACCGACCTCGCGCCGGAGTTGTACGGCTGGTACGGTGCTCCTGGCATCGAGCCTGGCTGCGAACTCTTCCTGGTGGGCGATCACTTCAGCGTGAATCACACGCGCGTGATGATCGGCAACTATGCGGTTCCGATGAATCAGATTCGGATGCTGAGTCGCCAAGTGATGAGCGTGCGCGTGCCAGATAACATCTTGCTGGCGAGCGAATCGGCAGCGGACGGCGACGGTCACGTCGACATTCACATCGCCACGCCGTACGGCGTGAGCCGCGATTTGAAAATCCTTCTCGCCAAGAAGAAGTGTCGATCGGAAAGAAAGAGGACACCAAGAAAGAGGAAACCAAGAAAGAGGACACCAAGAAACCCAGCGCGATTGTGGCATGAGTTGGCCCCTTCGCCAAAATCGACAGCGATTGTGGCGAATCCGAATTAAGATAGCTGCACCCACGACCTTGAGCGGCGTATGTTCCAGGACTGCACAGCAGCGATCGCAATCACCTCCCGGCCCTGCACTATGGCTTTGTCGTGCGATTTCGATCGTGATGGACACCTGGAATTTGTCGTCACAGGCTTCGGCGGTCCGAATTCGAGTGCTGAACTGGACCGGCAACGCGCTCCGCGATGTCGCGCCGCCGACGCTCGCCGACCCAACACGTCGTGCGATCGCGGTCGCGGGCGGGCGACTTCGATGGCGATGGTGCCGAAGAACTCTACATCCTCAATTCCGATACGTATTCCGGACCGAAACAGCACGCGGATTCGGCTCTTCGATCGACGGCCGGATGGATCGTGGCACGATCTGTTCGATGATTTGCACCACATCCCTCTTCGAAACCTCAGCGCTGGACGCTCGGTCGGTGTCGTCGATCGACGCGGAACCGGCCGCTATAGCTTTTTCTGGCGAATTACGGCCGACCGCTGCGACTCTACGAACTGGCCTCCGCCGAAATTCTGACCGACGTCGCTCCTTCGCTCGGCGTCAATTACACGATCGGCGGACGCGGAATTCTGGTCGCGCCGCTCGCTTCCGAGCGGTCGGATATCCTGCTCGTGAACGAAACACGGGCCAAACCTCTGCTCCGGAACACAGGCCTGGGGACGTTTCTGGAAGTCGCGCACGAACACGGCCTCGACGATGCCGCGGAACACGGCCGTGGTGTGGCGACGTATGATCTGGGCGACGGCGGTGTCGCGTGTGTTACGGAAACTGGGACGGTCCGCATCGGTTGATGGCGTCGGCGCGAAGGGGGCCGGTTTCCGCGACTCGGCGACCCCTGCGATGGCGATGCGAGTCCGATTCGCACGGTGATCGTCGCGGATTTCGATAACGACGGCTACGAAGAGTTGTTCTTCCACAACTCGGCGAACCGAACCGTGTCTTCCCGGCAGTGAACGGCGAGTGGCAGATGCAGAACCCAGGCGCCGCAACGGAACCGGATGCATTCGGCACGGGCGGAGCGATTGCGGATGTCGATGGGGATGGTCGATTGGAACTATTGTTGTCGCACGGCGAAACCAACCGCAACCGTTGAGCCTCTACAAGGTGCCCGCGAACGCGAACAACTGGGTCCGCGTGCAACCCCTGACACGGTTCGGCGCGGCCGGCTCGCGGTGCGATCGTGCGACTGGTCGCGGGCGGGCGTACGCAAACCCGCATCATCTGCGGCGGCAGTGGTTATTTGTGTCAGATGGAGCCGGTCGCACATTTCGGTTTGGGATCGGTCGAACAAGTTCAGGAAGTCCAAGTGACGTGGCCGGACGGCGTGACGGCCGTCATGCGAATGCCGCCGCTTCGCCGCACGATTCCGATCGCGTATCCCTAGCGTGGAGCCGCGTGGGGATGCCCACGAAGCCACTCACACCACGTTTCACTCCTGCTTCATCGGCGGCAACCTTCGGAACCGGCACGGGTTCCGGATTCAGTCGCTGCTTGAGTAGATGCTGCTCCCTGAGCCGCTCGTTGAGTTCGAGCAACTCGTGGGCGATCATAACTGTCGCACTCTTCGGGTCGCTCAATCGCTTCAGGTTCGACTTCAAGAGTTCTTCCTGCTTTTTCAGGTTCGCTTGCAACAACTCGCTCAACTGCTTCGACTTCTGCTCCAACTCCTTCGTTAGTTCCTCACGTTCGGTCTGTTGAATCGCTTTGAAGCGTTCAGCGCGTTCTTTCGAGAGATCGCGGTCCCGCATTCCAGCCTGTGCAACCATTTCCTTGTCCTTCGTGATCTCGCCGCGCCGCGTGAGAAGAGTTTCGTCGCGAGTGCTGCTGGGAGGTTGCCATCGAGTGTCCGTACGGAGCCGTCACCCATCGCCAGGTGAATGACATTCGCGAAGGCACCACGCACGTCAAACGGCTTCTTCGCGTCCCATGCCAGATCGTCCGGCTTCGACCAGATCACGGCTTTCTCGGCCTCAAGAACGCAAAGGGTATTGGAAACACCATCCGTTATCGAGCGTATCCCCAGTTTCTGTTTGAAATTCGCTGGTTCGTGCATAGTGCCCGCGCCGGTCGGTCGGACGAAGTGCGTCACCGCGAACTCGTCACGCGGCTCGATACTGTTGTTGAACTGCAGCACCCTCACCGTCGCGAACTGCTTGTTGTGTTCGCTATCCCACGGCTCGTTCAACCGAAACTGTTGATACAGGGCTTGTTGTTCGAGATACGGCAAGATCGCAACTCGCCACGACAGCAACGGCTTACCGTTGGCGTCACAGATATCGGATGGAAAATGCGTGTGCACTGACTCATACTCATGGATTGCCAGCATAATCCGCTTGAGCCGCTCGGTCGACAACGCACGAGTCGGATCAGCGCGAGTGGCCGCTGATCCTCCGGGCTTCGCGAGCGGCAACTTGGGGGCGTCCCCTTCTTCGCATCGTCTCCCTGAGGAGCCGCCGACACGCTCACGAACGTGAGTCCAGTCACCGCTAACACTCCAGCCGCGATCGTCGCGACGAGTTTCAGTTTCGCCAGGTACATGGTGGCTATCACTCCTTCTGACAGAATTGTTACCGTGGGACTCGTCATGCGACCCAGGCCGATCGCGAGCGTCGACCGAATCACGTTCGCACTCGCCGGACCGATCGAACTCACCGCCGTCGTCAGAATCGTCAACGCCACGCCGCGACGCTCGAGTCGTTGCTTCAACTCCGCGCGCCCGCGCGATAATCGCGCCGCCAACGTGCCGACCGGCACGCCCAACTGCTTCGCGCTTCTGCGTGGGTGTAGTCGTTCAATTCGCACAACACGATCGCCACGCGATACGGCTCACGTAAGTTCGCCAACTCTTCGTGCAGAATCCGCGACTCTTCGTGCCGCGTTCCGGCGACACGACGGCGAATCGTCGACGAGCGGTCGCGACGAGTTCGCTGCTTGAAGTTGTTTCAGTGCCGTGTTCACCCCAACCGCGTGCAACCAACCCGCGACGTTGAGTGTGCGGATACTGGCGGCTTTGCGGGCGAGCGTGAGGAACGTCGCTTGAAACGCATCTTCGGCGGCGTGCGTATCGTGCGCGATCACGCTCCGACACGCCGCCCACACGGTGTCTGCGTGGCGACGCACCAACAACTCGAACGCGACTTCGTCGCGAGCAAGTGAATAGCGTTGCAACAGTTCCGCATCGGCGATGCCATCATCGTGCGGAACAATCCCGACCCACTGGTGTTCGCATGACTCTGATATGATCCTTCCAACGCCAAGTTCCATGCCGAAAATCAAAACAATTGTGAACAATTGTCAACAATTGTGAATAAGGGTTGTTCCAGCATCCGAGGAACCCGTGACAATCCCCCTCAGTCTGCCGCAACTGCACGATTGGCCGACCACAGTCGAGGACGCGGTTCGGTTGCAGCTCGCGCTCGCTCCGCGTGTCGAGGTCTCGCGTGATGGGTGTGAACTCGACTCACTGCGCACGCTTGCGGGCTGCGATATTGCGTATGACACGCTGTCGGCGAAAATCTTCATCGCGGTGGTTGTTCTTGATCTCGCAACGCTTCAGGTCGTCGAGCAAACATCGGTGACGGCTGAAACGATGTTCCCATATGTTCCGGGCTTGCTGTCGTTCCGCGAAATCCCCCCCTTACTCCTCGCTTTCGCACAATTGCGCAGTTTGCCAGATGGGGTTATGGTAGACGCACAAGGAATCGCACACCCGAGACGCTTTGGGTTGGCATGCCACCTTGGGTTGTGGCTGAATCGCCCAACACTTGGAGTCGCCAAAAGTTGGTTAGTGGGTGAGTATGTGGAACCTGGTCCGAACCCAGGTGACTCGGCACCCTTGGTCGTGAATGGCGAGGTCGTAGGTTCCGCGTTCCGCTCGGCGGCGAACGCGAAGGTGGTGTACGTTTCGCCAGGACATCTGATGACCGTCGACACGGCGAATCAGGTGGTGCGACGCACGCTCAGTGGCTATCGGCACCCCACGCCGACTCGCTTGGCCCACATACTTGGCAATGAACAACGAGCGAACTTGAATGGAGTTTGACGAAACGACACGAAGCTGATTGACACCAGGGTGTCTGCTCGGAGCGCAGTGCATCTTGCGTGGAATTGGCGAAGCGTGCGAGAATTCAGACGCGAGTGCGGGTGGCCTCGCGGAATTGGTGGACGGAGAATTTTACGCGCGTCGATAAGACATGCGTAGAATGCGTGCGATTGGTGCAGACCAATCCGGACTTCGACTCCAACCGCGTGGACCAGGAGGAACTTGGTCCTCGTGCGAAGACGACGAACGGGCTTGGGTCGCCCCCGCTTCCCGACGCAAGCCCACACGAGTTGTTCCGACCGACTCGTTATCCGGTATCTGAAAGGCTCTGCCGCCACGTCCCGTCCCGTCCGGGCGGTCGCGGTGACAGGGGGAAACTGAATGTTGAATTCCGCCCATCGTTGGAAGTCGCGACGCTCGACGGCGCCGCACGGATTGGTGAATCGTCTTGCCGAGATCGGCGACGAAGCACCGAGTCCGGACGGTATCCGTTGGGAGTTGGTGAATCGTGTGCGAGCCGAGATTGCGGCTGGCACCTACGACACCGAAGAAAAATGGGCTTTGGCCGAAGACGCGTTGTTCCAACGGATGGAACGACGCTAACGTACACGTGAATCCGCCGACGTCGTGGTTGTCGGCGGATTCGTGTATGTTAGTTCGTATGACGCCGATCCACACGTTTCACGGCAACACGATTACCAGTCGCCGCGATCAGCTCGCAATTGAAGAACCTCTCGAAATTCGCATCACCTACGGTCCGCTGACGAATCGTTCGCGCCACACGCTCGCGGTCACCATGCGCACGCCTGGGCATGATGACGATCTCGCGATCGGTTATCTCATTTCCGAAGGGCTGCTCACTGATCCGGATGACATCGTGGCGGTCACGTCGCTGGATGTGAACGCCATCCGCATCGATTTGAAGCCGCACGTGCATGTGAATCTTGCGCGACTGACCCGCACGGGCTTTGTGTCGTCGAGTTGTGGCGTGTGTGGTCGAACCGTGGTCGATACGTTGGAAACCGTGTGTGAACCGATCCGCGACTCGGCCCGTGTCTCGGCGGCGGTCATTCACGACTTACCGCGGCGACTCCGAGCGGCCCAATCGCTCTTCGACACGACTGGCGGACTACACGCGGTGGGATTATTCGACCTTGCGGGCAACTTGTTGACGATTCGCGAAGACATCGGCCGCCACAACGCAGCGGACAAACTATTCGGCGCCGAGTTCCGCGCTCGACGCTGGCCGTTGAGTGAGAGAATTGTTCACGTGAGTGCGCGAGCGAGTTTCGAGTTGGTTCAAAAGGCGGCGATTGCGGGCGCGCCGATCTTCGCCGCCGTCGGCGCGCCGTCGACGCTCGCGGTCGAAACCGCGAAGCGCCTGGGGATCACGCTGCTCGGCTTCGTGCGTGACGAGCGGTTCAATGTGTATTGTGGATTGGAACGCTTGGCGTGAGATTGCCGTTGGAATTCTGACAATCGTGGGTGTGTCACCATGCCACTGCTCGATCATTTTCGCCCGCCGGTCTCGGCCCGTAAAGCGTGGGAAGGTTTCCACAGCACGTGGGCGGTCACCGTAATGCAGCATTTGAATGCGTCGGTGTTGCCGAAACCCTACGAGGCGGAACCGCAAATTCATTTGAATTCGCGGATCGAAGTCGATGCCGCGACACTGGAACCCGACGACTTGCCGAACCCCTTCGACTCGCAAACCGATGATCGCACGGGCGGTGTGGCGACCGTACCTCAAATATACGTGCCACCGGCCCCATCGCTGACGATGAACGTCGTGTTCGGCGATCCGGACAGTTTCGAGGTGCTAATCTATCGCGAAGCGGAGCGTTGGCGCTTAGCGGCGGCGATCGAGATTGTCAGCCTTGCGAATAAAGACCGCGTCGAACATCGCGTGTCGTTTGCGACGAAGTGCGCAAGTTACCTCGCCGCGGGCGCGTCGGTCGTGGCGATCGATCTCGTGACGATTCGGCAGGCGAATTTACACGACGAGTTCATCGACCGCTGCCAGTTGCCGACGGACCTTCGCTGGCGTTCGCCGACCGGCCTCGCGGTGGTGTGTTATCAAGCGACGCGCCCGCGAGACTCCAACGGTGTTGCCAATGCGGTGCGGCTCGATGTGTGGCCGCACGTGTTGACACTCGGCGAGTCACTTCCGGTCGTCCCCCTTCCGCTCACGAGCGATCTGATTGTGCCGCTGGACCTGGAAACGACGTATCGTTCCGCGTGCGAGTCGTTGCGGTTGGCGTGACGATCGGAAAACAATTCACGAACGCGGATGGAACTTCTTGTGGATCGCCTTCAGTCGCTTGCTATCGACGTGCGTGTAGTGCTGCGTCGTTTGAATCGAGGCGTGGCCCAACAGTTCTTGCACCGTACGTAAGTCGGCACCGCCAGCCAGCACGTGCGTCGCGAAACTGTGTCGCAACGTGTGCGGACTGACCGTACTCGGCAATCCGGCACGCTGACAATACTTCTTCACCAGCTTCCACAACATGATCCGCGTCAGTTCGCGACCGCTCCGCGACGTGAACACAAACTCGCGATCTTTCGCCGACGCATCTTGCAGATAGGCTCGCAGTGCCCGCACCGCCGGCTGCCCCAACGGCACGACACGCTGCTTGTTCCCTTTGCCGAAACACTTCAGGAACGCCGCATCGAGGTTCACATCGATGAGCTTCAACCCCACGACTTCCGACGCACGGCATCCAGTTGCGTACAGCGTTTCGAGGATGGCACGATCACGCAAAAAGAACCGGTCACCCGCCCGCGGAGCGGCGAGCAGTTTGTCGACACTCTCCGGCGATAGCACTTGCGGAATCCGCTCCCACAACTTCGGCGAACCGAGGAGTTCGACCGTTGCGGCGGTGGTTCGTTCTTCGAGTTTGAGGAAGCGATAGAACATTCGCAGCGATACGATATGACGTGCGATGCTCGGCGGCGCGAGTTGTTCATCGTGGAGATAGCCGATGTAGCGAGCGAGTTCGCTGAGGGTCGGCGTGAGGTAGTTCGGCAATCGCACGATCGCCGCCCAGGTCGCGTAGCGTTCGAGATCGCGATGATACGCCATCAACGTGTTTTCCGACATACCACGCTCCGCCTTCAAATACTGGCGAAACGCAAGCATGTCGGAGAGTAATTCATTCAGCGTCGACATAGTGATTCCTTTATCCGCCAGCAAGCATCGTTTGGCGGATGATCGGCCGCAGCACCGCCACGCTGCGACCACGATGACTCAGCGCGTGCTTGACCGTCGATGACAGTTCGCCGAACGTGGCGTGATATTCCGGAACGAGAAACAGCGGATCGTAGCCAAACCCTCCGCCGCCGCGCGCCGAATCGATGATGCGACCCCAACAGCGTCCTTCCACGACTGCGACGATGTCCCCCTGCGGATTCGCGAGTGCGGCGGTACTCACGTAGTATGCCGCACGCTCGTCCCCCTTCAGGTTCGCCATCTCCTCGAGCAGCTTTGCATTGTTGGCGGCATCGTTACCATGTTCGCCCGCGAATCGTGCGGAGAAAATCCCTGGGCGTCCGCCGAGCGCTGGGACGACGAGGCCGCTGTCTTCGCCGAGTGTCCACTCGTTCAGAATGGGTGCCAGCGTGCGAGCCTTGAGACTGGCGTTTTCGGCGAAGGTCGTGCCAGTTTCATCGATGTCGGCGGGTGCGTGGGAATAGGGTGAAAGGTCTGTCACCTCGACGAGATCCGAGAGGAGTTCGACGAGTTCGCGGAGTTTCTTCTTGTTGCGACTACCGAGTACCAACCGTGGCATGATGCGATCCAGTAGAAAAAAATGCAGCGTGGAACCAAACAACATGTTCGGTTCCACGTGAATCATCCGTCATTCAATCGGCTCCACGGTCGCATGAAGACCGTGGGCTTGCATTTGTTCCGCGTAGAGTTCCGCACGCTCCAAGTGTGTGATGACGATGGGGGCTTGACCGTGACGATGAGATTCCCACATTCGATACGTGGCTTCGGCATCGGCTAACCGAAGGACATTCCGCAGCGCCCGCACAACAGACGGCAAATCGCGCCCTGGTGTGCGATGCAAAATCACTGAAAATCGACGGAGAGTGGGACGGCGGAGAGAGGTACTCGAAGTGGAGTCGGAAATGACTCGACCACGACGGTCCGGCCCAAACGAACGGTAGCGAATGGACATGGCTGTCCTCGCGAATGACGGCGGAGATGGTGCGGATCTCGCTGGCGAACGACTCGCACACTCACCAATCGCCTATCACTCTACTCTACGTGTCGAAGTGCGCCAAAAGCATATTCGTGAAGCGTTCGAGACGATGCAATCTCATCATCCGACCCTGTCGATTAGGGCGATTGTGATAAATGGTTGGAATTTTCCAAGAATCGATGGCAGTCCGGCACACACTGTCACACGATCGACGACCTGCTCGCGGAAGCTGCGAGTTGCCTTAACTCAACGCAAAAACCGCCGAATCGCTCGGCGGCGTGCGATCATCATTACACTTCGGGTTTCACAGGTTCCGGAATGTCCGACATATACTCGATGATGTGATTGAGAACGGGTTCCATTAACGCATATGTTCGTGGTTTCGCGCGCCGACGGACCGACTCGCGAATTAACGTGAAGTTGTCACGCATGAATTTTGGTGTGAAGTTGAACGACTTGAACAGCGTCCGCACCCACGTCAACACTTGGTCGTCGAGCAACTTCATGTCGTCGAGGTACATCGTTTTCGCGGCGTAGGTCAGCAGAATGCGATTGTCACGATACCCACGATCGAAGCCGTTCGGATGGTAGCGCGGAATGTTGGGGTACACCTGTTTCATCTTCGCCATACAGTCTTCGACCACTGCATCGCCGATTTTCTCGATCTCTTGCAACGCGACCTGACGATCACGAATCGTACCTGCGTAGCTGAGCAAATACTCACGCTCGGCAGCCGTCGGAAAGCGATCGCGAAAGGTATCAAGGTTCGTGAGGGTCAACATGACTTACACCTTCATCGGAACATAAGAGGTTGCTTCGACCGTACTCGCGTCCCACCCAGAGGCGAGCCGTAACTCGTTCACGACGTAGGAAAAATGCGGTGCGAGCAGTTCGGTTGAACGCGGATCGAGCCGTTTGCTGAGTGATTGCCACGCGGTGTCGAACAGGTCGGCGAACGGCATCACGTGGTACTTCGAGCGCGTCGGCGGTTTGGATGAACGGCTTCACGACCGTCTCGTTGAGCAACTCGACCTCGTTGCAGATCATCGCGTGCGTGACGGCGGTAAGGCATTGTGCGAAGTCGTTGGAGAACGGATCTTTCGGCAACCCCCACTCCGCGGCGCGCGGCGCGATGAAATCGGAGAGATGCCGCACCAGCCACTTCAGGCTGTCTTCCAGTTTCTTGGCGGCGGCGAGGCGATCGGGCAGCGTTTCGGCGTACTCGGCCACCGAATCCACTTCGTCCAAAGTCAACGCACGACCATTCGAGGCGAACGCCAATCGATTGATCCAGTTGTTCATGTGGCCCTCAGTGTCGAGCAGGAGTTCGTGGAGTTAGTTCATCGAATGGGCGAGGATTCGCCGTACGATCGTCGCGTGGGGGAGATTGTCCGCCACCCACTTCGGCACCTCGGTGAGTCGGTTCGCGAGCGTGATCACGAACCGACTCGCGTCGGCGCCGCGCGACGGGCACTCGGTTTGCTGGCAATCCAATTCCGTGTTCGCATAGTGAGACACGATCGTCGCGAGGAAGCCGCACATCAACGCATCACTCAGTTTGTCCGTCTTCCCCAACACCGCCGGCATGACCGAGTCCCTGATCGTGACTTGCACGAGGCCGTTGTCGTACTCGCTGTAGTCGATTGCAATGTTGCCCCAGCCGTGCGCGCGAAACGCTTCGTTCAGGCATTTTTCCACGATGCCGGAACTCATATCACGCAGCGGCACGCCGTAGTATTCGCTCAGTTCGCGGTCGAAGCGTTCGACGAACGTCTTGCCCCATTTCTTGCCGCAGGTCTTCATGACGCGGTCCGTTGCCTTGCCACACTCGAATTGCAATGCGGCACGGAACCCTTGGAGGAAGTCGTCGGTCAGCGCGCAGATCCGCACGCCAGTGGGGGTGCGAATCGTGCCTTTCTCGACATCTGCTTTGAAGTAGTCCGGTTGCGTGTAGTAGCCGTTCACAATGCGGACATAGCTCGCGGTGGCTCCGCTCATAGCACCGTCTCCAACGTGGTATCTTCGGTGGACACGGCATCGGCTGGGAAGTCGTGCAGTGTGTCGTTTAGGTCTGGGGCGGTGGGCAACAGCACCGGTATCCGCGGCGCGCCGGCCCACGGCGCCGCTTGCAAGAGAGCGCCAAACGCTTGGCGACGCCGTGACCGTGGCGCGACGGAACTGGTCGGCAACGGAGCTGCCAGCGTGTTCGGCATCCGCATCGGCTCGTGCACGATTGGTTTGCCGTCCCACGGCGCATTCGCCAAAACCGCCCCCCAGGGCTGGCGGCGACGAGGCACAGGTTGATTCATCCCAAGTTCCTCCACATCACTCATGACGATCTGTACTCCCTTACATCACGGTCAGCTTTTTCATGATGTCTTTGGACGTTGCACCTTGGCCGCGCCAGAACGCCGCCGCGTCGACTTTCTCGTAGTCGGAGATCACGAATTTGCAGTAATCCTCGCCCATCGAGTAACACTGCATCTCGACCGACGCGAGATTCCGCCGCGATAGTACGCTAAACACCGCCGCGAACATGCCCGCATAGAAGTAGCAGACCGCCGTACCGATGTCGCCGATGCTCTTCGCGACCGCGCTCTCATACAACTCGACGTATAGCAGCCCTTTTTCCTTCTGGCGGAAGTCGTAACGCCACGTCCCCCAACCTGTGATCGTCAGCGGCCACCACCACTCTTCGAGTAGGAAGCCGACTCGCATCTTCTCCAGTTCGACCTGGAACTCCGCCTGCGCGCGACCGCAGAACGATCGCATGTCTTCGAGGCCCCAGCGATAGCCGCACTTGTACATGATCTCGGTCGCGCCGCCCTGGCCAACCTCATCTTCGAGCGCGCCGAGCATCGCGATCATGAAATCTTCCGACACACGCATCACACGCTGACCGTACACGTTCTTCAGCACGCCGCGGTCGAGATCGTGACGATAAAACGCCTCGGTCGTGTAGTAGTTATGCTCGAATGGCTGCAGCCCAGACTGGACCGCGATGGCCGGCTTGATTTCGTCCTTCGCGCCAGGTCGTCGCAAAAGGTTGACCGCCTTCCAGTCGGCGCCTTCCTTCCAGATCATCTGGAGCGTTTTCGGCGACGGTCGGTCGAGGACTTCTTCAGTCTCAATCGCACTGCGGCTCATGGTCGGTCACCTTCCAGCACTCGGTTGGTTCGGTCTTCCAGCACACACTGACTCACGGAATTACTCACGGACGCGATTCACTTCTTCCGTCAGATTTTTGAACAACTGCAGCAGGCTGCGCGTGATGATTTTGTCTTTCGGAATCATCACGCTGCCGTTAATCGGATGGCGGTAATCGAAGACCGCTTCTTCGCCGATGAGTTCAAGCAACTCGTCGAGTTTCTCGATGAACAAACCCGTCGGCAACTCGACCGTGACACCGTCGGCGAGAACGCGGCACTGGCACGCGAGTCGTGTCAACTCCGACGCGCCTTCGATGAGGGCGAGCGTCTTCAGTTCCTGGGGCGTTTTTGGCGAAAGTCCGCCCGCATTCGCCCGCACTTTCACTTGGCAGGTCGCACAAATGCCACGCCCACGGCAAACCGAGCGAATTTGAATCTCGTTCGCAAGCAGCGTGGCCAACAGGTTCGCGCCGCCGTCGAATTCGAGCGTGCGGTTCAAGGGCGATATCGCGAGTCGCATGCTGATGTATCCTTGTGTTCGTTGGCGTTATTGCGGGCTTCCACCGAACCAACCACCGACCGTTTCGTCACTCACGAACGGTTCGTCGCTGACGGCGGTCGTCGTGACCGGCGTTGGTTCGTCGTCCTCGATCGCGGTCTTCCCACCGATCGACCAACTTCCCAACGATTCGGACGTGTCCACTTCGACCACCGATTCGCGCACAGGAACGGCACGCATCATGATGTGCGAATCTTGTTCGCGGATCGGCACCAACACCCGCAAAATGACTTCACCTTTATCTGCTTCCGCGAGGATGTCGCCGTCCATGAGTCGTGCGACGCGCGCCGCGACTGCAAGGCCCAGTGGGAACCCTTGCACACCCGCTGGAGCCAACGCGGTCGAGTTCACGCGGCCGAACGGATCGTATACGTCGGCCAAGAGTTCTGCGCTGAGGGGTTGGCCCTTGAATGCCATCGAGACTTCGCAGCACTCGGCTCGCAACCGTGTGTCGCTGCCCGTGCGTCGCCGCATACCGCACTGAACCGTCGTTTGTTGAACCGAGTGATTGATGTGCAACAACAGACCCGAGAGCATCACGCCAATCCATTCTTCATCCGCCACGATCCAGCCTGCGTCGCCGGAAATCTCGAACGTGTTCGAGCGTTCCGCGAACATCGATTTCATTTGGTTGAAGGCGTTCACAACCAGATCTTTCAGCTTGATTTCCGACATCTCGGGTTGTGTCGCGTTCGACTGGTTCAGGCGACCGAGCCAACCGAGCAAATTCACGATCGCTTCTTGTTTGCTCAAATCGTCGAGGAGGCGGCCGATCTTCGGCAAGAACTTTTCGCGTTGGCCGGCTTGTTTCGCGGCTTGTGAGAGTAACGTCGCTTGCGTGCGGATCGATTCGAGCGTCGAACCGGCTTCTTTGTTGACCAGCAGACACATCCGCAACCCGACATCGCGACGATGACGATGACGCGTTTCCACCTGCGTGGAGATTTCGTGGGATGCGTCGCGTGCGAGTAGAACCCGCATGCCTTTTTGGATCCGCTGACCGGCTGGCAACATGCGAATCGCGATCGGCGTGTGGGCGCCGTCTTTCGCATGAGCGACGAACTGGCTCCCACGCGATTGCTGGACCATTTCCCTCAACTGGTTGACGCCGATTGCTGCCGGAACGTCAGGATCCTGTGCGGTGACTGTTGGCGATTCGATGAAGAGATCGGTGAGGCGTTTGGGTGTTTGCACATCGACGGTCCGCAGCAACTTGTTCGCGGCGGTGTTCGTGAGGACCAAGTCTAATTTGTCGTCGCACACGAGCAGGGCTTCGGGCAATTCGTTGATGATGGCGTAGAGCGTTTGCGAACGACGACTGGTTTGGGATGCGAACCGTGCCACGGCTCCCAGCGATTCGATCACGGGTTGGTGTTGTTGCGGCCAGGGGGACTCGATTGCCAAGGGGGGCACTGGCGATTTGCCGTCCGAAAGAATCGCCGTAATCACGGTTTGGAGTTGAGTTAGCGCTGTGGAAAACTGCCGCTCACGCTCTTGCAGCATCGCATGTCGTTGTTTGAGGCGATCGAGCACCACGCGTAACGCATGCGTCGCAGCCTCGTGTCCCTCGCCGGTGACCGTGGACGTATTCGCGGCCTCGCCATTGAGACGCGGCATTTGTCGGAGCGTCTCGCTCGCGTGCGATTTCAACTGCTCGCACGGCTTCAAGAGCCACACGATTGCTGTGGCGACCAAGCCCCCCACCAGTAACGCCGTGCCGACGACGATCGCGCTCGATAGCCCCAACGCGGCCACACTTGCGATCACGGCAAACCCAGTCATCGAGACCGCAACAACGCGCGCCGTTAATCCGAAGTTCATGGATGTCTCCGATCGCAGATAGCCCGCCACCGCTGCGACAAACCGCGAATGGGCTGAAAGTGGGGAGGAAGGTGTCGCTCGCTGTTATTCGTTCAAATCAGCAACTTTACTTAGAACACTTTGCTATACACGATTTCATTCCATCGATAATTTGCTGCAGAAATCTGGACCGAATTGAAAATTGTTCGCTTGATTCGCGAGAATTCACACCGTGGTCTGAAGACGATAGTTGAGAGTATAAATTCAATCGTTTTGAGCGTTTTTCAGAATCTCTTCACCACCTCTCATGCTACCTGTTGTGTGGTATCCCGATATCGACTGCAGGACAGTTTATCATGCCGCTTCCTGACCAACTTCGGCTCGCCATTGGTGCCGTTCATCAAGCCATCGAACAAACTCCTCTCGCTCATGCGATGCTTCACGGCTCAATCGATCGCCTGACGTACGCTTGGTGGCTCTCGCAAATGCATCTAGTGCATTTGGGCGTCGAAGACGCGATTCGTGACACAGAGTATTTCCGCGAGTTGCCGCAGATTCGCACGATCGATCGCGCGTCGGTCATCATCACAGACCTCGTTGCATTGAACGCCTCCGCATGCCATCCAATCGAGAGTTGCGTCACCGAGTTTGTCGCGAAAGTTGAAGACTGGGCGATCGCGTCCCCCTGGAAGTTGTTGGGGGTCGTGTATGTTCTTGAAGGTTCGCGAATGGGGTCGCTGGTGTTGGCGAAGCCAGTCGCGCGCGCGCTCGGTGTGCCGCCGCAACTCGGCGTGGGGCTTGACTATCATCTCGAAGGTGCGGCGCAACGTCCGCAACTGTGGCAACAGTTTCGTGGGTTGTTGACGACCATCACCCTGACGCCGGAAGAATGTCACGACGTCGCACAGGCCGCGAACGCGACCATGCAGTGCCTGTATGAACTGTACCAGAATGCGCCGGTCGGCGCCTCGCTCGTGGCGGTTTGACGCAGCCAGAATAGACGCAGCCAGAATCGACGCGGCACGAATTGGGACAGCCACGCCAAGGATGGTAACCCCTGCCTACAACACATCGGTTCGAATCATTCGTTCAGCAGAGATTGGTTTGGGCATCGACGTTCCTGTACACTCATTGAACGAGTGCTGCACGCAGGAATCACGTCATGCCAAACGCTTTTCCGAACGCAGTCTGTCAATTGCCGGATGAGTACGGCTTCATCGCCAAAGTCCTCGCAGCACCGAGCGACCAAGCAACCAAACTGGTATACGCGGACTGGCTCGAAGACCATGACGATCCGCGTGGGCCGTTTCTGCGGACCTGGACGCAAGCAACTCGCGGCGCGAAACCGAACGCGCCCAAGACGCTCTCGAAGAACTGGCTGAGCATCATGGGTTGTGTTCTCGAATCCCAACTGCAGAAAC
This sequence comes from Ottelia alismoides, assembly GCA_037367405.1. Lineage (NCBI taxonomy): Eukaryota > Viridiplantae > Streptophyta > Magnoliopsida > Alismatales > Hydrocharitaceae > Ottelia > Ottelia alismoides. Next base: position 62,743 of record JAZKJV010005412.1, read on the forward strand.
ACGGCCACGAGGCGTGGAACGATACGATCCGCTCGACCGCGTTGCCTGGCATCATCGTGAACAGCAAACGCCACAACGGAAACGCATTGCCATGCGGTTCGAGTAAGCTCGGCGGATTACCGGACTTGCCCCCTGACACGGAATGGCCGGAGGGGGACAATGGACCGTGCGCGTTCGTCGCCCAGTGGAACCTTGCGGAACTCGCGATCAGTCCGGTTTGCCAATCGCTCCCTCAGACTGGGTTGTTGTCGTTCTTCATTGACCTGGTTCCGTTCGTCGAAGACTCTGGCGATGGTGTGAGCAGCGTGATTTACTCGCCGAACCTCGACGAGTTGGTGGACCGCGAACCGGACGAGGAACGAGCGGATGAGAATGTGTTGCAGGAGTGCCGTGTCGAGTTTCACGAATGGCTGACAATCGCGAATCAACTTTCGCCGATCCTTGATCGCCTGAAACTGAAACCGGACGCGCGCGTTGCGTATAGCAACTTTTCTGTTCGATGTGTTCCTCCAGATGAACTCCGGCATTCCGCATGGGAGTCATCAAATCTTGGGCCATGCGGTGCCAATCCAGAACGACCCAGCGCTACATGGCAAAAAAGGGTATCAGTTGTTGTGTCAGTTTGGTCCGGACGAACAGGCATCGCTCGAAGCGTGCGACGGCGGTACGTGGTACTTCATGCAAACGGCGACACAACTGCGGAAGGCGAAGTTCGATGAGGTGTTCATGGAGTTCCAAACTGGGTGAAGATTTGACGAGTTCATCGTGGCAATCGACGAGTATCGTATTGCAATCAACACTGTTTTGGCGATGGAGTAATGATTCCGTCAAGTGAGTACCCACGAGAAGAACCAAGAACTCGAACGAAGAACTGACACATCCACACATCCAGATGTCGCTTCTGTTCACGATCGTATCCTTGCAGTAAAATGACCGCTTTCCTCACTCCTTGCTCCGGAGCCACTCGTGGCGAAAATCGCAGTCAAGAATCCTGTCGTCGAGATGGACGGCGACGAGATGACACGCATCATCTGGCACAAAATCCGCACCAAGCTCATCCTGCCCTACCTCGATATCGATCTCAAATACTACGACCTCGGCATCGAACATCGCGACGCGACCGACGACAAAGTCACGTTCGACTCGGCAGAAGCCACGAAACAATACGGCGTCGCTGTGAAGTGCGCGACCATCACGCCGGACGAAGCGCGCGTCAAAGAGTTCAACCTGAAGCGGATGTACCCCTCGCCGAACGGCACGATTCGGAACATCCTCAACGGCACGATTTTCCGCGAGCCGATCATTTGCCAGAACGTCCCACGACTCGTGCAACACTGGGATAACGCCGTGGTCGTGGCACGACATGGGTTCGGCGATCAGTACAAGGCGAGCGAGATTTTGTTCCCTGGCCCAGGGACCATGAAACTCACCTACGCGCCAGCCGACGGCGGACCGACGATCGAGAAAGTCGTCTACAACGCGCCCAGCGCTGGCGTGGCGTTGGCAATGTACAACCTCGATGACTCGATTCGTGGGTTCGCCCGTGCGTGTTTCAATTATGCGTTGGGCCGTGGCTATCCGGTCTATTTGTCGACTAAGAACACGATCTTGAAGGTGTATGATGGTCGCTTCAAGAACATCTTCCAAGATGTTTACGACCACGAGTTCAAGGCGACGTTCGAGGCGAAGAAATTGACATATGAGCATCGCCTGATCGACGACATGGTGGCGAGTAATTTGAAGTGGAAGGGCGGCTATTTGTGGGCGTGTAAGAACTATGATGGCGACGTGCAATCCGACACGGTCGCACAGGGCTACGGTTCGCTGGGTTTGATGACGAGCGTGTTGATGAGTCCGGACGGCAAGACCGTCGAAGCCGAAGCGGCGCACGGCACGGTCACGCGGCATTATCGGATGCACCAACAAGGTAAGCCGACGAGTACGAATCCGATCGCGAGCATTTATGCGTGGACTCGCGGTTTGGTTTATCGCGGCAAGATGGACAACACGCCGGACGTGGTGACGTTCGCCGAGACGCTGGAGAAGGTGTGTGTCGATTTGGTGGTCGCAGGCAAGATGACGAAGGACTTGGCAACGCTTATTAGCGACAGCACACCACACCTGACGACCGACGGCTATCTGGATGCTGTGGATGCGGAGTTGCGGAAGCGAATGGGGTAATTAATTTGAGTCTCCAGCTTCTTCGTGAAGCTGGAGACGGTGATCTGGTGAAGAGGGAACACACTTCGATGATTACCCATTTAAAAGTGCAAAACTATAAATCCTTAAAGGATATTGTTGTCACGTTTGACAAGCCTTTCACAGCGATTGTTGGTCCGAATGGATGTGGGAAAAGCAGTATTTTGCGATGTATCGATTGCATGGGAGTATATGCATCACTACGACCTGGTGCAGAACCGATTGGTACATCACTAAGCACTGAGATTAACTCGACATTTTCTGGGAAAACCGGACATAATCAAATTGTACAGCTAACAGAACAAGATAATTTTATACTAACATTTTATGCAAAGAATGTTTATGATCCAGCTATGAATTCTAGTTTAGGATTTGTATTTAATATTGAATACGGAGCATTTGGCAAGTTCTCAAGTTGGCCTACGAAACCAGATGTCCCATTCGGATTTTTCCCTGTAGAAATCCTACATCTTACATCAACCAAATTAAGTGCTGCAACAAATACTTTGAAAAGGTATCCAGCCCTTGAGGAGGATGGTGCTGGTCTCGCATCAGTTCTCCATTTTTGGAAAACCGATGCGGAAGAATTGTTCGATCAAGCCGAAGACTTGTTTCGCAAGATCATTCCTCACGTTGAGAAAATTCGGCCAACGCGAGATGGCAACTTTGGTGGTACCCTCGGTGAGTCCTTGCTATTTGATCTCAAAACTCGCAAACGTGTACCTGCGGCAATGATGAGCGATGGCACCCTGTATGCGCTCGGTCTCATCGTGAAAATTCTCGACCCTCAACGACCACGAACTCTACTAATCGACGACATTGATCATGGATTTCATCCTCAAGCACAAATCAAAATTGTCGAGATCATTCACAAACTCTTGGATGAGATCAAAGACCTACAAATCATCGCGACATCTCACTCGCCATACATCTTGAGTGCGATGAATTGGGACGAAATCCGCGTGGCAAGTCTCAATGAAGATGGCACCACGGCGATCGCGCCGCTGAAGACGCATCCGAATTTTGAGAAATGGAAAGATGCCATGTCGCCTGGTGAGTTTTGGACTCACGCGGGCGAAGATTGGGTGACACGCCTCCAACCTCAACACGCCAGCCCATGAGCCACCCCATTTTGGTGATTGCCGAAGCTCCAGACGATTTCCAGCTTTGTTCACGGCTTGTCGATCGCATGCTTCAAGCGTTCGGTGCGGCATGGATGCGTGACGAAGATAGCTGGGATCGTGACGCGGCGAACAGCGTTCGCGAGTACTACGGCATTCACACCAAGCTGGCCGAGAGTCGTGAACCATTTGTGAGGTGGAGTCATCTAAATGAACTTATCACGGAGTTCACACGAGATGATTCGCATCGACGCCAACTCTTCTCGACTGTGAAGTTTGGACAAGGTCTACCAAAACATCCGGATGCGATTGTTTTCATGAGGTTTCTTCGGGTACTTCAGACAAGCGACAAACTTCGCCAACCTGACGCCATCGTTTTGCTTCGAGACGCCGACTCCGACGACGAGCGGCGCGACGCCCTGCGACAACTGAACGATGATCTCAAGTCTGGGCATCAGCCAATCGCGGTTGGCGTACCTGATCCGGAAACGGAATGCTGGGAACTCGTCGGCTTTCTGCACGATATCACGGAAGACGAACAAAAACTGGTCGACGAAATCAAACGCGAATTGAATGGACCGCATCCGTGCCGCGACACGCATCGGCTCCGCGCCCCAAACACTAGCGACCCACGGCATCCCAAGAACATCCTGAGGCAACTCACGAGCGATCGTTCCGCTCGACTCGAACAATGCCACAACGCGCCGTTTGATTTGTTGCGTCAGCACGGCGACAAGAACGGGCTTTCAGAGTTTCTTGATCTTCTCCGTGATCGCCTTGTGCCAGGTTTGTGCGGCGGAACAGTCACGTAACACCGAAGCGACGTGTCGTTTCGGCGTTGAGTTGTCGCGCATCATCAATCGATGTTGATCGTGATGTCTTTCGTGTCATCCTTGACCGTGATCTTCAACCCAGACATATTCGGATCGCGAAACTTCGAGGGCAGTGAGATCGAGGGGGCGGGTGCCTTCACTTCACCTTTGGTGTCGCCCGACGAAGAACCCGAACCCGATGGTGAATCGATATAGCCAACTTTCACTTCGCCAGGAATCACATCAGTCACGATAAACGTTCCATCACTCTGAATCACAGCTGTCGTGAAAAAATTGTTGTCGCCAGCAAACTGTAATAGACCCGAGGTTAATGGCTTTCCTTTGTAGGTCACCTTTCCATTAAATGTTACTTTTTTAATGCCTTGCGGTCCGCATCCGGCAATCATCAGGCCCAGTATTGCAGCAATCATCAGTGACAGATTCGAAAAACGCATTTCGTGTAACCTAATATAGAGTTCGAATTGAAGGGTAAAAACGCAGTGTGAGATGGCACAAACTCCATCTCACACTGCACATGTTGTTCGTGAGCGACTCGTTGGAGCCACGCGTTACCAGTCTGAAACGACCAGGCCATCGGCCGGCCACAACGCGCGGACCCACGGCGTACCGTTCACGCTCGTAGACACCATCCGAACGCTACCGTCCATCAACCCGACCACGCAGATGTTCGAATCCATTGCCTGGACGTAGTACGGTTGGCATGCTTGGACGGTCGGTTGGGCTTGAGGAACGGCCGCCGTCGAGCCAGCGACTGGTGTACACGCCGAGTTGTCACCTTGAGCGGTGCCAGCCATGTTGAAGCTCATCAATCGCGTGTCGAAGTATGGACCGCGTTCCCAACGCCACGGCGCCCGATAGGCCCACAGTTTGTGGAAGAAGTTGTTCGGCGCTGCGCCCGAGGTGGCATCTGGTTCGCCGAGGCCACAGCGTGCGTACTGCTCGGCGAATGAAATCGTGTTCGACGTGCCGTCCGTGATCGAGACCATCGTTCGCTTCGACACGGTGTTGCCCGTGCACGGAATACCAAAGATCGCATGGTTCGCACCATAGTTACTCGGTGCCCAGGTTCCGCCATTCGACTCACGCCACGGATTGACGGGCGCCGAACTATCTCGCGGTGAGATGTAGGTTTTCACAATCCGCGATCCAACATTGTTGGGTGAGTTTTCCCACACGCCATTGTTCGTTTGGCCCAGATCGAACAACGCTGATTGTTCGATGTAGGGCAGGATGAAGTAATGGACCGAAGCGAAGTTGCCCGTGGACACTTTCACTCGTTCCGCGAGCGGCGGCATCACGCCGTTCACATCGTGGTAGGCGTGAACCGCGAGCGACATTTGCTTGAGGTTGTTCTGAGATTGTGTCCGTGCCGCGGCAGAACGGACCTTTTGAACGGCGGGCAACAACAGCCCAATGAGGATGGCAATGATCGCGATCACTACCAAGAGTTCGATCAGCGTAAACGCCGAACGACGATGACAAGTCGTACGCATGAGAGGAAACACTCGAAAACGTCGATAACCGAGACCAAAATCAGAGGAGAGCGACTCTGTCAGTTGGAAAAACTGAGATCTCAGATTAAACAATTACTCACAATACCAGTCGAAGTCAACCACATCAATGAGTGGCTCACTTCGGAATACATCGTGGATTTTATCGGCAAAATCACTTCAGTCTAATGATCTTTCTGTTGCAGAACCCCAGCAATCGAGGGAAGTGCCATTCGCACTCGAACGATACGGAACCGCGTGTCGTTCGCTACTTCACGACCTTCACACGGATGGATTTCAACTGCAGCGTCGATTGGCTCGTCACACGCAACGACACGCCACCAACACGCAGGGGGATCGTGCCCCTGTGGGTGAAACCGTACGTTCCACGTCGTCGTGGTGAGAAGGCTATGGTGAGAATGCTTCGGATTGGTCACTCTCGCGGACCGCGAAAGCCGGACCCCTCCCATCGAACTCGCATCGAACTCGCCAGAGGCAAGTTCGATGGGGGTAACACGGCCCAAACACCAAGCGGGTGTGGACGATGGCACCGAACGTGCGGAACACATCGCCAACGAGTTCGGCGAGAACTCTGGAAAATCGCAGGAGTCGCGCCGATTCCGTATACAGTAGCGTGTTACACGAACTGCCTTAATCACCGCACCACTGGGAACACTGATGAATTCTCCGGAACTGACCGATGACGAACGCAAAACGATCTTTCGGAGCGTGATTGAATCACAAGATGCCGGCCGCACTGTGCAGCAATCGCGAACCGATGCCGCTGCTCGATTTAACATCACGATCGAAGTCGTCAAACGGATCGAAGAAGAAGGTATTCAGCGTGAGTGGCCACCACTCTGATCCAGGCACGGCGTCTTGGCGCGGCACTAAATCATCGCCAGTCTGGCCGTGTGCGCCCGTGGGATTCACAGTTGTTTCGCCTGAGAATCGCAGTGAAATCGTGCGTGATTTGCCCACCAACCATGCACGATTTCAGTTTCCGCTCGGAAAACGCGATTTATTCTTGTAGAATGTGTTCATCAGTTGAGCCGCATATCTACTGCCGAAGACCGTGGGTTCGCCACGGCTTGCCCTCATGCGTTGTTTGAGCGAATTATGGCGAAGAATCTCTATGTGGGGAAACATGTCGTTCTCGACCACGGAAGATCGTCTGCGGGAAGTGTTTTCTCAGTACGGCACAGTCGACAAAGTGCAGGTCATGATGGACCGTGAAACAGGCCGCCCACGTGGCTTTGCCTTCATCGAGATGAGCAGTGGTGGCGATGCCGCCATCCAGGCGTTGAATGGCTCGAACCTTGACGGTCGCACGTTGACGGTCAACGAAGCGAAGCCGCGTGAAGAACGTGGCGGCGGCGGTGGTGGCGGTCGTGGTGGATACGGCGGCGGCGGCGGAGGCGGTGGTGGATACGGCGGCGGCGGAAATCGCGGTGGATATGGTGGCCGGCGTTAATCGACGCAGACACCTCACGAGCTAATTCCAGCAAAATCAAATCATACCTGGATGAAGAACAGTGTTCTTCATCCACACTCCCAAACCGCTCCTCGATTCGGTGTTGAATCGTGCGAGCGTGCGAGTGGTCCAAACGCCCGATGTTACGTCCGCGATAACACTTCATCCAAATTCATCAGCATCAAACACACTGCCGTCAGCGCCGCGTGATCCGTGGTGTTCAGGCTCTCGTCACGTTTCGATTCGCCCACGCTTAGCACGTTTTTGGCTGCGGTCGCGTCCTTCGCGTACAACTGGCGTTGTTTCTCGTAACTCGTCCTCAGGATCGCCAATTCCGTGGATGTGGGTTTGCGGCTCGTTGCGGTGCGGAACGCGAATGTTAGCGGATCGGACTCACGCAACGCACGTTGTGCCAGCGCTCTCGCCGATTCCACGTACGTGATGTCGTTGAGCGTCGTGAGGGCGTGTAACGGCGTGTTCGTGCGAGCGGTCTTCACACTGCAGGTTTGACGATTCGCAGTGTCGAAGAACATCGTCGGACCGACGATTCGCCGCCAAAACACATACAAACTGCGGCGATAGAGTGCGTCCCCTTTGTCTGGCGTGTAGCTCTTGTTGCCGAACGTCGCTTCCTCCCAAATACCCGCGGGTTGATACGGTTTCACGGGCGGTCCGCCGATCGTTGGTGTGAGGAGTCCGCTCATCGCTAACGCCTGATCACGCAGCATCCACGACGGCAAGCGATAGCGACTCGCACGAGCAAAGAGTCGATTGTCTGGATCGTCGGAACCGGAGTTTCGCGTCGATTGTTGCCGATACGTCGCGCTCATCACGATTTGCTTGTGCAGCCATTTCATCCGCCAGCCGCGCTCGACGAACTCGCTCGCGAGCCAATCGAGGAGTTCCGGATGCGTGGGTTGTTCCCCCTGAACGCCAAAATCTTCGGCGGTCTTAACGAAGCCCGTGCCGAAGAACGTCTGCCACTGGCGGTTGACGACCACGCGAGCCGTGAGTGGATTGTTTTTGTCGACGATCCATTTCGCGAGCGAAAGGCGGTTCGGTGTGGTCTCCTTCGGCAGCGGCGGGAGTTTCGCGGGTACGTTGGCCGTCACTTTCTCGAGTCGCTTGTCGTACGATCCGCGATCGAGGATGAACGTGTCGCGTTGTTTAGGTTGATCTTGCATCACCATCACTTTCGGTACGGCCGCCGCCGCGGCGTCGCGTTCTTTCTTGAGTTTCCGCACCTCGATCAACAACTTGCCGTAGTCCGGTTTGTCCTTGTAGTACTTGGCGAGTTCGTCGTAATTCGCATCGATGCGATCGTTTGGCCCTTTGCGCAATGCCGATTCGATGATTTGGGGAAGCGTCGACAGTTTCTTGCCATCCTTCTCAATCATGCCCGCGTCACGCAACTTTGTCTCGATCGCGACGAGTTTCTTCACGGCTTCGGCGTGGGCTGTCGCGGTCTCGGCTTTGCGTTTCTCCTGCTCCGGCGTCGCGAAATCGAGGATCGGCGGCGTTTGACCGTTGCCCCCTCCGCCGTTCACGGGCGATTGATTGAAAAACGCGAAGAACTGGTAATAGTCTTTTTGCGAGAGCGTGTCGTATTTGTGGTCGTGGCAGCGGCAGCATTGCAGGGTCAGGCCGAGCCAGATTGTGCCGACGGTTTCGGTTTGGTCGAACACGTACTCGATGCGGTTCTCTTCGGCGATGCGTCCCCCTTCGCCGTTAATCATGTGATTCCGATTGAAGCCGGTCGCGAGTTGTTGTTCGCGTGTGGGGTTCGGCAACTGATCGCCCGCGAGTTGGAGAATCGTGAACTCATCGAACGGCATGTCCGCGTTGAGTGTACGCACAACCCAATCGCGCCAGGGCCACATCGTGCGTTCGCCGTCGCCTTGGTAGCCGTTGGTGTCGGCATACCGTGCGGCGTCGAGCCACTCCCACGCCATGCGTTCGCCGTATCGCAGCGACGCGAGCAAACGATCGACGACCTTCTCGTAGGCATTCGGAGATGTGTCGTTGAGGAAGGCGTCGACTTCGGCGAGGGTTGGCGGTAGGCCCGTGAGGTCGAGCGTCACGCGGCGAATCAGCGTTTCGCGGCTCGCTTCTGGCGACAGCTTCAGACCGTGTTTCGCGAGTTTCTGCTGCACGAAGAAATCGATCGATGTGCCGTGGGGCTTTTGGAGAGGCGCGAACGACCAGTGCATGCCGTACTTCGCGCCACTCTCTACCCACTTCGTGAGCGTCGCGATTTGCTGCGGTGTGAGTTTGCGATTCGATTTCGGCGGTGGCATCAGCTTCGATCGATCGCTGTGCGTGAGACGCTGTACGAGTTCGCTTTCGCTCGGTTTTCCAGGCGAGAGTGCGCTTGCGGCACCGTCCCGGCGTATCGAGTCGCAGATCGGCTTTGCGGCCTTTCTCATCTGGGCCGTGGCAGTGAAAGCAGTTTTCGGAGAGGATTGGCAACACGTCGCGACTAAAGTTCGGCGTGTCCGCCGCCCTTGAGCGGCCCCATGAGTGCAAGGGGGAATACGAGAGCCAAGCACGCTCGCATCGTCATAAGGAGTCAACCGGAAAAGACGCGAAGCGACTTCGCGCAGAGGGAGGAAATCATGACAGCATCAGTTTAGCAGGAGTGAGCGGAGATTTCACGGTTGCGATCCGCCGTCGGCGACGCGGTCGAACTTCTCGTGCGTTCGCATTCGATCCACGGAATTGTTGACATGCCTGAAATACTCTTTAAGCTGTCGTGCGAGTGGAATCGTCGCACGAGACACGCAACGAGAACCGAATGGGTGCCCCCAACTCCACCTTTTACGCTTCGATTTCCTACGAAGCACCCGCGCCGACGTGTCGCGGGCGGCCGCAATCGCCGACCGGCTACGGCGTGATTGACACGCCGCTGGAACTTGCACGTCAACTCATCGACATTCGCACCGCATTCCTGGTTGCCGCGACGAAATACGTTGCGAACGCAATCGCACGGCGACTCGGCGAGGATTTCCGCACGGCGGTCGAAGGGTTGCTGTTTGGGTTGTTGGTCGCGCTGGGCATCATGATAACCACTACGCTGGTCGGCACTGGCACGGGTGCGGCGATCGGTTCGCTCGGTTTCGGCGCGGGCGCCGGACCGGGCGCCGCGCTCGGCGCGCGCATCGGCGCGATGGTTGGCGAATGGATTCTTAGCTATCTCGGCGTGATGTTCCTCCTCACGTATCTGTTCGAGAACCTCGGTCAGCTTTCAGACCATTTCTTGCGTGGGTTGCAACTCGCGTGGAATTCCCACGGCAATCCGTGTCAGATCGACATGGCGGCACGCCAGTTCGCCGAAGGGGTGGCGGTCTTTTTCTCGTTATTGGTGCAAGCGATCATCGTGTACGTCACTCGCGAAGCGCACAATGGCCGCTTCAACACGGCGATGCAGAACTTGCGAAATAGCAAGCTCTTCGCGAAGGCGGCACGGCTCGAAGCGTGGCTCGGCAACAACTACGCCGCGTTTCGTGCGAAGTACCTGAAACTGGACTGGGAACGGCTTGATGAATCGAGGGCGCGAATTGGCACGACGTCGATTCCAGAATCGATGATGCTACGGGTGGGGGGGCGGAAGTTCAGCATCGCACGGAACAAAGGCAAAGTTGGGCCAGACGGCAAAGCGATTGACCCAGCGACGAAGCACATGGCCGAACGGGGCGCAAGGGGCCAATCCGTGGGCGGCCGCCGCTGAGGTTGATTTCCCCCACCAGTTCACTCGCCGGCGCCCTGGATCAAGCCGAAGCCCAGTTGCTCTTCAAACCACGCGGCGAGTATCGGAATCTGAAGATCGGCGATTGGGAATTGAGCATCGATACACGCGACGAGGTGTGGCGTGTGTTCCACGCAGTGTACCGTGGCGAACGGTTGTAAATGCGAATGCGGCATCGGTTTCACCACTATTTTTCGATACCAGCGGTGTCGGTATCGACCTTATCGACTGGGAGTCGAACGAGAACATGGCCCAACCCAATCCAAAATATCTCTTCGCCAAACTCAACGGCATCTGCCGTTCGGCGCTCGCGAAGGCGGTCTCGCTGTGCCAGTCACGGTCGCATTTCGAAGTCGAAATTGAACACTGGCTCTACCAACTGCTCGACGTACCGAACAACGATCTCCCGCTCCTCTTTGAGCATTTGAACATCGATATTCGACAGGTCAAACGCGACCTGGAAGGGGCGCTCAAGAGCCTGAAGAGTGGCAACAACCGCGAACCGTCGCTCTCGAGCGATATCTACACGCTCATTCGTGAAGCGTGGTTGCTCGGCTCGATCGAGTGTCAGGGTCGGAGTGTGCGCAGCGGCTACCTCCTCGGCGCGCTCTTGTCCGACGATAAACTCCGGCAGTGGCTCAGTCGAAGTTCGCTCACGCTCCTGCGCATTTCTGGCGACACAATTCTCAAAACGCTACAAGAAGTCCTGCCGCAACTCTCCAGCTACGAAACGGAGATCGCCGAACAGACGGCGGCGCCGAGCGGCGAGGGGCCGAGCAAGCCGGACGCCGCACTCAGCGAAACGCCTGCACTCGATCAATTCACGATCAACCTCACGGAGCGCGCTCGCCAAGGGAAGATTGATCCGGTCATTGGGCGTGATGCCGAGATTCGCCTCATCACCGATATTCTCACGCGGCGTCGGCAGAACAATCCCATCCTCACGGGCGAAGCTGGCGTCGGCAAAACCGCGGTCGTCGAGGGACTGGCGTTGCAAATCGTCGCGGGCGAAGTACCGCCGCCACTCCGCACGGTCGAGCTCCGCACGCTCGATCTGGGGTTGCTGCAAGCGGGCGCTGGCGTGAAGGGGGAATTCGAAAATCGCCTGAAAAGCGTGATCGAAGAGGTGAAGAAATCGCCCACGCCGATCATCCTGTTCATCGACGAAGCACACACGCTCATCGGCGCTGGCGGTGCCGCTGGGCAGAACGACGCGGCAAACTTGCTGAAGCCCGCACTCGCACGCGGCGAGTTACGCACGATCGCTGCGACGACGTTCGCCGAATACAAGAAGTACTTCGAAACCGATGCCGCTCTCAAACGCCGCTTCCAACAAGTCAAAGTCGACGAACCGAACGAGCCGAACGCTGTGCGCATGCTCCGCGGTCTTTCGCAGATGCTCGAAAAGCACCACGGTGTGCGCATTCTCGATGACGCGATCACAGGTGCGGTGAAGTTATCGATGCGGTACATGCCGGACCGACAATTGCCGGACAAGTCGATTAGCTTGCTCGACACGGTGTGCGCACGGGTCTCGCTCAGCCAAAGCGCAACACCCGCCGCGGTTGCCGATGCGCAATGCGAAGTGGAACAACTCAAAACCGAAATCGAGTTCCTCGAACGCGAATCGCGCGCCGCCGCGACTCCGCCGGAACGGTTGACCGAACTGCGTCAAAAGTTGCCGACTGCCGAAGCGACACTCGCGAAACTCCAAGCGCAACTCGCGGAGGAATCCAAACTCGTTTCGCAAATTCGCGAACTCCGCTCGAAGATGGAGACCGCCGAACAACCTGCCGACGAGGACCGTGCCCAACTCGCAACGCTCGGCACGCAACTGACGCAAACCCAGGGCGAAACGCCGCTCGTCTATCCTGTGGTCGATTCGCAGGCGGTCGCGGAGGTCGTGTCGCGGCTCACGGGCGTTCCGCTCGGCAAAATGGTACGCGACGAGTTGGAGACCGTGTTGAATCTCGCGTCACGGTTAGGGGAGCGTGTGGTTGGCCAATCGCACGCACTCGACGCGATCGCGCAACGTATCCGCACCGCACGCGCGGATCTCGGCGATCCGCGGCGCCCCCTCGGCGTGTTTCTGCTCGTCGGACCGTCCGGCGTCGGCAAGACCGAAACCGCGATGGCCCTCGCCGATTTGCTCTACGGCGGCGACCGTAACATGGTGGTCGTGAATATGTCCGAGTACAAGGAATCGCACAAGGTTTCGCGGCTCGTCGGCACGTCGAAGGGGTACGTGGGTTATGGCGAGGGGGGTGTGCTGACAAATGCGGTCAAGAATCGTCCGCATAGTGTGGTGTTGCTCGACGAAGTCGAGAAAGCCCACGAAAGCGTGCAGGAAATCTTCTATCAGGTGTTCGACAAGGGTGTGTTGCAGAACGACAACGGCGAGGACGTGAACTTCAAGAACACGATTATCTTGCTCACATCGAACGCCGGAACCAACGCGATCACGCAGCTTTGCTCGAATCCGGCGAAGCGACCCGACCCCAGCGAACTCGCGACGAAACTGCATCCCGAACTGTTGAAGGTGTTCAAGCCGGCACTACTCGGCCGCATGACCGTAGTGCCGTATTATCCGCTCGCGGAAGAGGTGTTGCGGTCGATCATCGAGTTGAAGCTAAAGCAGATCGGCGAGCGGTTGAAGCAGAATTACAAGGCATCGTTCGTGTACACACCCGCCGTGGTGAGCACGGTGCTGAGTCGGTGCACAGAAGTCGAAACCGGCGCCCGGAATGTCGACCACATTCTCACGGGCACGTTGCTGCCGGCATTGTCGCAGGAAGTGCTAGTGCGATTGGCGAACCGCGAACGCTTCAGCGCCGTGACGGTCGATATCGGCGCTGCGTCGCAGTTCACGTATCGCATCGAGTAACGTGAGTAGCGATTCGACGGTCGCGTTCAGTCGTTCTTGGGTTCTGGAAGTGGCGCGCGGAGGAATTCCAGTATCGGCCCTGTGCCGATTTTGTCCACGAGATCCGGAAATGTCCGATCACGCATTTCGAGGACACGCCGCAGGAAGAACGGAACTGGGCTGTGCGGTTCGAGTGTTGCGAGTTTGTCTGCGAGATCCTTCAACTGATTGTAAATCCCATCTCGTGTCAGGGTTCGCGCCGCCGCGACGACCGTGGCGGCACCGCCACCGCTCGTTGCAGCGTCCGGAGCCTCGCTCGACGGCGTGGCCGTTGCGTTGGCAGAGAGTGCTTCTTCGGCGAGCCGCAAACATTCCTCGATCGCTTGCTTCAAACTGCCGAACCCGACCGTGGCCTCCTTCTGGACCCGTTCCGCGGTCATGATGTTCGAGGTCGGCTTGTTCTGCGTCTTTAGCTCCTTCAATTCGGCTTCCGTGATGTAGCCTCCTTTCACAACACTCGCGGCGACCTGGGCGCTGAGTGTCTCTTCGAGTTGCTTCACCGCCGTCACGCAGTCTTTGAGGTCATCGACGGTCGTTTGCAGTTTGGCACGTCCCTCATCGCTCAGCGCGAGACTGAGTTGTTTGAATGTCTCGTAGGGAATCTTCGGCGTCGCGCCTGCGGTTCCGTCGGTTTGCAAACTCAATTTCGTCACGATCGTCGAACCGGCCTGGAACAGCGGTAATGACCGCACAAAGTACGGAAACGGCTGGCGCGATTGTTCATCGTTCAGCACTGCCGCGAACGCAAAACTGCGAGCTGCGATGTCATCCGGATCCTTCACGTCCATGCCTGGGTGCATGAAGTCCCAGCAGTTCAGGCAGAATTGCTCGACCAGCATCAAGCCATCGCGCAGACCGGCGAAGTGGTGCCGCGTCGCGAGCGCGCGAACGAGTTCGAAGACGGTCCGGCGATCTTTCCCATTCGTTTTGAGGAGTTTCTGGGCGTTCTCGATGAGGGTGTCGAACTTCGCGAGTTTCTGCTTCGGAACCGTCGCGTCATCCAGATCGAAACTCTCGGCGAAGTCTCTCAGTTTTTCTTTTTCGTCGACGGAGCTTAGCTCTAAGCCCGCCGGATTTGGCCCAGGAATCGGCAAGACGAGTTCGGCAATGTTCAACGTCGCAGGCGAACCCATGTCGTGTCCTTTCAGCGGAGGCAAAACGCGGAATTGATTCGGCCTAGCATACCGAGATTCCGCGCCGAACTCACACGCTTTTTCCTTGCATTTTCCAGACTCTTCGCGGACGATAACGCACGGTTCACAAGGACACTCTGGAGGATACCGCAATGGTGGAAGGGGTTACGTGGCCGTTGCTGACAAACGTCATTCGCAAAAACAAGCTGAGCAACACGTTCGGTATGGTGCGCAAGTATGCGAACGGTTCGCCGAAGCCGCACCAAGGCTGGGACTTCGCCGCTGCCATCGGCACGGCCGCGTATGCGATCGCCGATGGCAAAGTGATCTTCGTCACCAACGGCGGTGCGTATGGCTTGCAAATCTGCATCTCGTTCAAGGCGAGCGGCAAGGAGTATTTCGCGTTCTACGCTCACATGAAACAAGCCCATGTCGCCGCCGGCGCGTCGGTCAAACTCGATGATCTTATCGGCACCACGGGCAACAGCGGCAACGCCTCGAACCTGCCGGCGGACGAAGATCATCTGCACTTCGAGATTCGGACGGAAGCGTATTGCGGATTGGGTCTGAAAGGCCGCGTCAGTCCGCTTACCATCTTTGGCGTGTGCCCCTTGCACGTGCCTGTGATGGGGTAAGACCCATTCGCGTTTCAGATTGCGCGAGAGGAAGTGCCGGATGTCCGCCGTTATCGTGGTTCCAGGTCAAGGCATGCATGCAAATGCGTTCGCAGGGACCGCTCGTGGAATCTTGGATGGGCTGTATAAAGGTGGCACGGCCTACCAAACGCAACTCGCACGGCTCGGCAGTGGATCGTTTTCGGTCAACTTTAATGCGTGTTCGTGGAACCCAGCTTCCAAACGCACCGATTTTTGGACCGCCGTGTCAACGGCGAGTACCTTCGTCTTGATGGCCCACTACGGCGAGGTCGATGGTCCCATTTTGAATCACGTCGACACGGGTAACGATGCGATCCCATCCGTCGACCGCTGGTGGCAACCGTGGCCGAAAGCCGAAGGACTCGACTGTTTGACGCTGCCTGGGATTTTGTTTTGGTGTCGCGTTGGCGCATTGGGGCGAACGAATACCGTCAAGATTGTGTTGGCCGGATGCAAGAGTTCCAAAATCTATGCCCCCCTCGTGGCCAGAGTGGCGATGTGCGATGTTTATGGCTTCAAAGACTCGCAAGAGGTCGCCAATCCGGCGGTGATGATTCCGATCTTGAGAGCGATTGAAGCTGGTACGGTTCCGAAGCGGATGGAGAAGATCAAATTGACGAGCTAATTGCCACGAACTCGCGGTAAAACCTGACCGAACCGCCCAAGAACCCACAAGGATGAGCATGGCAATCGTCGCGTCGGAAACTAAACTGTCCGTGTCCTCCTGGTGAGATTGGCCCATGCAAGCATTGCCGGTCCATTGGCACGAAGGTATGTTCCTGCGTCCGCAGCATTTCCAGGCGAGCGAACGTTACTGGACCGAGCAACTGCGCCAATCGAGCGTCTTCGATCAACCCTACAACTGGGCGTGCGTCGCCTCGTCCTCGACCGTGATGCGCTCAAAGATTGCAAGTTCGTGATTCTGACGCTTCAGGCGCGCACGCCGAGCGGAACGATCATCCGCGTGCCTGAAGACGCCCAAATCGAGGAATACGACTTTCGCAACGACTTCAGTGGTGCTGATCGTGCCAAGGGCGAGCGCCGCCTGACGATCCACCTCGGCGTGAAGATGCTGGAAATCGGCCGCCGCAACATCAATACGCGTGACGATGAAGGGGCACGATTCCAGGTCGAAACCGAGCAGTTCGTTTCCGACGAAAACGAACCAGTCACGAAACGCGAGGTCAAATATCGCCGCCTGAATCTCTCGCTCATTACCAACGATCAACTCGCGGGCTTCGAGACCATCAAACTCGCGGAAATCGTTCCGTCGACATCCGGCGAAAACATTCCGATCCTCGCCGAGCAATTTCTCCCACCGCTGTTGGCGTGCGATGGCTGGGCCGAAGTCCGCGAGAAACTGCTGTTGCCGCTGCACTACAAAGCCGGTCAGAAGATGCGAGAGTTGGGCGAAATCGTTCTTGAGCGCGAAATCACGTTCCAAGAGCAAGACCCAGAAGCGCGCATGTTGTTCGAACAACTGCGGCTGATTAACGAAGCCGCCGCGATGCTACGAATGCTCGCACGAACCGACGGCTTGCATCCGCTGTCCGCGTACATTGAACTGTCACGGATCATCGGCCAACTGGCTATCCTCGACGCGAATCGCATCCTCCCCTCAATTCCGGATTACGCACACGGCGATCTCGGCCCCTGTTTGTGGAAACTCAAAACCGAACTGGATCGACTCCTTGACCTGTTCGGCGGCACTCGGAAGTATGAGTCGAGGCCGTTCGTGGGGCATCAGTATCAAATGCGTGTCGACATGGACCCGCGTTGGCTCGGGACCGGTTGGGATATGTACATTAGTGTGAAATCGAATCTTGATAGTCGTCGTGTGGTTGATCTGCTGACTGGCGGCGGATTAAACATGAAAATTGCGAGTCCGGAGCGGATTGAGGAAGTGTTCAAGTTGGGTCATCGTGGCATGGTCTTTCGTCACGAGCAAGCGCCGCCGAAAGTCCTTCCGCTGGCACGCGGCGAAACGTACTTTTCGATCCAGCGCACGCCGGAAGAGTGGCCAAAGGTCCAGGAGAACCGGAAAGTGGCGATTCGCTTGTCGGAGCGATTGCTGGATGGTGATTTGCAAGACAAACGTGCCGTGGTCCTCCGCGCCGCCGGCGGACAACAACAACCCATGTTGCAATTCACTCTCTATGTGGTTCCGCCAACCATTTAGCGACTTCCACGTGGAAACGCAGTGAATGGACGCGGTGCTCCGAATGTATTGGGTCGAGTTGTAATGCCATGAACAATAATGAGCTAACGCGCCATGTTCTCTCGATCATGGCGTATGGGTTGTCAATCAAGGATCGCATCGCCGAAAATCCCCATGCGATCTCGCTGGAAACCGAGAACGCCAAACTCGTCCAAATGTTGTGGGGGGAAGGTCCGGTCTTGAGCCATCCGGACTACGGCGATGACAACGTCCAACGGCCGATTCCGGATGACCAGTTCGCGGCGACACCGTTTCTGGGGGTCCGCTACGCGCTCACATGCTGGCTCGATGAAATCATCATCAGTGATCCGCAGTGCCCGTGGCGCGAACCGTGGGCGAACATGTCGTTGGAACACACGATCTACGGCGGCACGCAGCAACGTGCGTGGCGATTCTGGAAACAAGCAGCGCTTGCCGAACGGCGGCCTGGCGGTGCGGCCGGTGAAGCGTTTCTCTGGTGCGTGATGCTCGGCTTCCGTGGCGCGCCGGAAACGGTCGACGGCGGTGTCGAACCGCGCGAATGGGTCGATCGCATGCGCCGTCAAGTGTTACGCTATCGTCGTGAAGATCTCCGCTTGCCGGCCGAACGCGGACTCGAAACGAACGTCCCTCCGCTGCACGGCAAGGCACAGTTCAAACGCGCGAGTCGCTTTCTGGTTCTCGTTGGCGCCGCGGCGCTGTTCGCGATCACAGTGTATTTCTCGGAATTGGCGATGGGACGATAAGGCTTGTTGCCGCGCATCGAATCGCAACTCATTGAGTAGTCAGTATGCAGTCGTTGATTTATTATGCTGTGGCATTTGTCGATCGCATTCGCTCGCTCGTGGGGTTGGTCATCCCCATGTTCGCGGAGGCGGCCGATTTTCGGTCGTGGGCACCGTGGGTGCGTGTGCTGGTGACGTGTATCGTCTTGGCCGTGATTCTCTATGGCCTGTATTTGCTCAATCAGTTTTCCTTCATTCAACTCTTGCTCAAAGTTGAAGCCACGACGTGGATTCAAAAATTTTATTTACCGATTTTGTTTCTTGTATTATGCATATTAAGTTGGCTCTCCTATTATTGGTGGCAACTCTATAACCAAACCGAAGACGAAGAATATCCGGACATTGTCGCCGCGTGGGAAGAAGCGTTGATCGGCATGCAACGTGATGGCATTCACCTGGGCGATGTGCCGGTTTACTTGGTGCTCGGTCGACCGGTCGGCGGCGAGGAAACGCTCTTCGAAGCCGGTCGCCAAAACGTCACGCTCTACACCACCGACCCCCACGCGCCGATTCAAGTCTTCGCGGGCGAACTCGGAGTCTATGTTTGCACAACGGGCGCCTCGACGTGGGGGTATTTCTGTCAGTTGTTGGCGAATCCGAAGCACGCCGCGAAAGAAGTGGATTACACGAACACGTTACCGGTCGGCACGATCGCGGTCGACATACTCACACCAGACGGACTCGATCCACAGTTGCTGGATCGATATTACGCGTATCTTCGCAAAACGTCGTCCGAACTCACCGAGGAAGAGGCCGCAGAACTTCAGGAACTCAGCGAACGGATCAACTCGAAAGGTCGCAGCACCAAACGGCTCATCGTCGGTCACGACGAGCAAACGCTCGGCCCGCGGCGTCTTGCGTGCTTGTGTCGACTCATCGCCGCAGCGCGGATGCCGTGGCTCCCCATCAACGGACTGATCGTAATTGTGCCCTGGAATACCCTGGAGACCGAAGACTCGAGCCGGACCGCCATTTCGTTGCTCGCCAACGATCTCGCCAGTGCGCGGAACACGCTGCGACTGCGCTATCCGCACTTCGTGCTGGTGTGCGACATGGAACTCGCACGCGGATTCGACAAGTTCCGACGCGGATTTAACTCGCAAGAACTTGCAGGCCGCATCGGTCAACGGTTGCCGTTGGTACCCGCCGATCGACCGATCGAGGAGATGTCGGACGTCTTGGAAACGGCGGCGGAAAGCATCTGCCAGAACACGTTACCGTGGCACGTCATCAGGTTCATGCAACTCGAATGGCCGCCCGATCTGCGCAAGACCACGAGTTTCGTACCCTCAGTAAACCGCGAACTGTTTGACTTTGTCCACAACCTGTTCTTGCGTGGTCCGCGCCTCGCACGATTGCTGTCGAGTGGTATGCCAATCGAAACGGATTCGGACGACGCGCTCGGACGGTTACCGTTGGTGGCTGGATGCTATCTTGCGGCAACGGGCAACACGCCGAAACAGCAAGCGTTCGTCGCGAGCGTGTTTCAGCGGTTGCACGAAACGCAGAGTGCGGTGTGTTGGTCTGAGCGAGCGATCGAAGAGAATCGCACCCTTGTCGCATGGTCGAGGTGGATGTGGATTATTGGTATGGTCATTCTCGCACTCACGACAATCGCATTGTACCAACGGTATAAGTAATGCATCATTTCAGGATAAAAACTCACTCGAGCTGAAGCGTTCGTTCGCGCTCAGCTCGAGTGAGTTTAGTTCAAGTGACAATCACAAGTTTAGTATGTGAATTGTGTCGTGAAGAAGATGTTGTAGCCAGGTCGGAACAGTTGCGGCACGGGTTGTCCACTGACGCGGCTGAGCGTATTCGCCGCGATCGGATCGAGGTGTTCGCGGTAGAGGAGATCGCCCAGGTTTTCCACACCGGCTGTCACGAGCAATGTCTTCGACACTTGCCAGTAAGCACGGATATCGTGCGTCGTGAAACCCGCGGAAGGTAATTCACCCAAGCTGCGAGCAATCGAGTTCTGACCGCTCACGATGCGAGCGGTGTATTCCACTTGCCAACGTGGGCTGGTGTCTGGGCTGTGCAATCGCAAACCGAGTCGCGATTCCATTGGCGGAATCTGGGGCAGGGGTTCGGTGTCTGTCGCAAAGGCTCGCAACTTCGGATCGCGGCGGCGGCTGCTATCCAACACCGAGCCATCAGGTTGAATCGAGTTGCGGCGAGTGTCGAAACGTGTGTGATCGATCCCTTGGACATAGCTGAGGCTACCGAACGGCGTGAGCCACTTCGACGCCTTCACAGCCAGATACAATTCCGCACCTGCTAAGGTTGCAAGATCAGTATTGGTATACACAACTTGCGACAATCCAATATCGGACAATCGATTCGCATCATAGGTGATGTAATCTTGAATGTATGAGTAGAAGCCATTCACACCCGCCGTAATCACCTTGTTATCATATCGTAGGCCTAAATCCACTTGATGGGCGCGTTCTTTGGAGAGGTTCGGATCGCCGATGAGTCGTGCGGTCCCTTGTTGCAGCACGCCGAGGAATGGGCCGGCCGCATAGAGTTCCGTGAGGTTCGGAGCACGTTCGGCGTAGCCGTAGGCGGCGCTGAACAACAAATTCTCGGTAATCTTGTATTCGCTACTCAGGAAGCCAGCGAGCAGGACGAAGTTCCGATCGCGATCGCGTTGATTCGGATCGACCGAGTAGATGATCGGATCGACCGAGAAGCGGTTCTGCGGATTCACTCCGAGGCGGCGAACCGCTTGTGGCAAGCCGAACAGGTCGACGTTGCCCGTGATGAGTTGGGTGGTGCTACTTGTATTCACAAAGTCTAACCGCGCACCGCTCTTGAGCGTCAGCCACTCGTTCGCAGGCAGACGCCCTTCGAGGAACAGACCCGCATCCACACTGTTCGATTTGGGAATCGACTGATTCTGTTGAAAGTCGCGTGTGCCGAAGTCGATGGGGCCATTGTCGAGGCGTCGGAAGCGAATCGATTCTTCCAGCGACTGACCGAACACGTTCAAATCGGTACCGAGTGTGAGTGATGGTTGTTTCACATCGTCACCCCAGGTGCCCGCGAAGCGATAGCCAATCGAGCGTTCGGCGAAGGCTGTCGTGGAAGCGTCTTGAAACTCGAAGCCTTGCAGATTAGCCAAGCGGCCTGTGAGCGGATCGCGTGCGAACTGGCCGTTCGGCAATCGTGTCAGGAATGGTTCTTCGAATGCGAACTTAATGAGGCGATTCACGAACGCCTGTTTCGCACCACCGCGAGTGCTACCGCGTGCGGTCGTCGCGTTGTACCACAAGTCGGCGGTCGCGAGGTCAAAGGGGCCGATCTTCTTTGCCGTCAAGCGAGTGCTATAGGCTTCGGTGTCCGAACGATCGATATCGAAGAAGAGACCTGGAAATTCGAGATTGTCCTGGAAACTCCGCAGAATTTTGAAGTCGAGCGTGAGCGAATCGTCTGGCAGGAGGTCGAATCCGAGAGCGGCGTTGAAGTTGTTGCTGAGGTAGCTGCCAGGGACGAGGTTGCCCGCACCGTCGCGGTAATCGTTCCCTTGCAGAATGTTGTAGTTGCCGCGGAAGCCCCAACTCTCGCCCGCTGCCGTGACCATTTGTTGACCGTTCCACTGCTCACCATTGGTCTGGTAGCCGAGCGAGGTCATGGTATGGTATTCGGTTCCGCCGTTCGTGGAGCGTGGAGCGTTGAGGGTTGAGATGCTGAGGAAGCCGAAGCCAGGGCCGAGGAGGGTGGTGTACGGTCCGCGTGTCACGACGACGTCGCGAATGATCGCCGGCGAGAATTTCGAGATCGGCGTATCGAGGTCGAGACGGGCCGGAAAGTAGGGGGCGCCATCGCCGACCGAGAGAAACTGACTGTTACGAAGACCACGCAATCGCGGATCGCTGACGATGGCGTTACGACGTTGAACTTCGAGGCCTTGTGCGTTTTCCGACTTGCTGAGCAGGTTACCGAGGTCACCGGAGTTGAGGGCTTGGGTCGGTGTGGGAGCGACCCCTGCGCTCGTGCCGGCCGGCGCAAGACCGCTAATGGTGACCGTGTTCGACACCCCCCCAGGAGCCGCAGGCGGTGCCGTCGTCGGCGGCGCGTCCGCGACGACCGCGGCACCAGGAGTTTGCTGGCCACTGACAGGGGTGACCACGGGTTGAGTCGGAGGAGGCGGAGCCATTGGGGTGTTGGGCGATGGCGCGACTGGTAAGTCCGCGCTCAGGTCGACGCTCTGCACCTGGGTAATCGGCCCTTCAGGAGCGATCGGTTGCACAGGCCTTTGCGCGTAACCAGGTATGGCATACACAGCCAACACAATGGTTGCCGCGAATAGACGAGTACACCAAGAAGAGAGCAACATGGATTATCTCCGCTCGAATCCCCACTAATCCGCATGTTAGATATCGTCGTTGCAAAACGAGAGGATGAGCTAAATTCCGCAGACGGTACACTCGGAATGATTGCCAATGTGCGAACGAGGAGTTGAAGTCCAAATGATCTGAGTCGTTTAGGGCTTCGAGTTAATGTGCGGAACCCAGGCTATTCTTCGCTGGTTGCGTGCGGATGAACACCACTTCCCCAGGTTCAGTATCCTTCCACACGAGATTCCGCAGGGAATATGCCGCTTCAGACTGGCTGAATCGAAGCGCCGAGTTTTGCGAGCGTTACCGAACACTCAGTGCTTCATCGATCATTGTTTTCTCATCGCTCGACAATGACCAGTCGTACGTGCGACTCAATTGTTGCAATAGCTGCTGATATCGCGTTTTTCGTGTGGGACTCAGTGCTTCCTTGCGCAGTCCAATTGCGAGTCCACGAATGAGGTAGGGCGTCTCGCTCCGGAAACTGGCTTTGTCCGACAGTTCCTGATAGACTTGCACCATGGTGTCGAGATACTCAGTGGCTGGTTTTCCGTCCGCAAGCGCGAGCCTTGCATTGAGGTATGGCGGTACAACTTGATAAGCCCACGAGAGTTGTGGATGGGCTTTGACTGTGTCATTGATTGTCTGTATTGCCTTTTCACGATCGAAATCCATTGTTTTGTTCAATGTGATCGTTGCTTCGACTTTTGCTGCGAGTACCTGAACATGGAGTTCCGCCGCTAGCAATGATTTGCGCGACGGTTCGGTCGTAATTTGGATCGCTTCCGAGAACGAGTCCAGTGCCGCTGCATCGCCGGTTTTGGCTTGTGCGACACCCAGCCAAAAGTGTGTTTGAGCTAGTCGATACGCATCGAATTTTGTGAATGAGCTCTCAGTAACGACTGCAATTCACCAATCGCAATGTCTAGTTGTTGGAGATCTCTTGGCGAGCGAATACCCAGTTGGATTCGCGACCGTGCCAAGTCGATCCGGCCTTGCCAGCCTGTCGTCAATCGTCCTGCTGGAAGTTTTTCTGGATCGGCATTTAACGGATTCTTAAAGTTGTCAACGGCTGCATTCAGTCGTTGAATCTGATCGCGGTTTGCTGTTCGACACGCCAGCGCCTCGTCGATTAGGCCCTTAACGCGAAAGTCGCGATATTCATTTCCACCACGGGCCGATTGTGCCACGCGGATTTCGTCTTTCGCGGCCTGAAGGCACCTTTCAACTTGATCAGGCAGTCCCATTTGAGATAAGTGTTGGGCGGCACGGAGCAAAATAAAACTTCTTGCCTCCAGTTCGTTCGGGTCTTTGCGCAAAAGCGGATCGTCATGCGATTTCTTGATGGATACAAGAATGGCTTCGATTATCGAGGGATCCACTGGTTTCCGCGATAACATCTCCTCGGCGGTCGATGAGACGCGATAGAGAACCTTTTCCTCGATACTAGCTCCGAATGGGTAGACATGTAAGTGGCTTTCAGTTGCGTTGACAATTGCATTCAGGTGGTTAGCTAACCCATGATTTGTGTCAAGTTGTAACGCCGTAACGATATCGAGTTTCAGGGCCTTCCACTCGTCATCTCGTCTCTTGACATCGGCTTCTGCCAGTGCCCCCCCTGTGCCCTTTTCCTTATCGTTCAATAACGTGAAGAGCTTCGCCAAACTGATTTTGGCACGCCAAGCATGGAGGTCGCAACGTTTCGGATGCTTCTTCTCAACCCGATTGATCAACTCAGTGACTCGACTATGGTGCTCGTTCTGAAAGGTCGGAGAGAGAATATCTTTGGCCAACTTGCACTGATGTAGTTGATGGTGAATTTTTAACGTCTGGAGATGATCATCCGCCTCGGATCGCTTCAATCTGTCGAGTTGAGCGAATCCGACGATCGTGCCAACGCGGCCGAGGAGTTTCGCTTCGAGTTCGATCTGGTTGCTTGCCGTCCGTTCGGGTGTTTGCAACACCTTCTCGATCACACGGTCGGCGCCACGAACGAACAAGGCCGCCATCTTTCGATCGCTTGGCTTCGACAGATCATTCGAGTGTGCTAACCGCCGCTCCAAGTACGTCATCAACAAACCTGGATGAGTCGTCAGGAGCGGTTCCAGATTCGTCGCGTCCGCACGATCGATTAGCGGCTCGACCATCTGTTTGTTCTGCCGCGTGGCAAAATACTCGTGCAGCAACATCACCGGATCAGAATAGTTCGTCGATCGATTCACCGCACTCAACCAATCCTGGACACGCTTGGGGTTCTCGTTCCTGACATACTCGGAGCGAGGGGACTCGATGAGCTGTTTCACCGTGAATTCCAGCTTGTCAAACGCATCTGGAATCCGCGATTGCAACACTTCGATCGCCGCGTTTTTTCGCTTCGGTACGGTGACAAGTTTCGGCTCACTGTTTCGCAACAATCTCGCGAGTTGATCGAGGTAATTCGCGTTCGAGGGCATTGCCCGCGCTCGAAGATAGTCGACGTAATCCTTGTGATCCTTCGCGTTGCTGCTCGAAGTGCCGAGCGAATCGAGACGGATGTCATTCGGACGGCCGGCTTCCAACGCCACTTCAGCTTGCACGATCGCGGACCACCCCTTCGCGTCGTCGTCGGCACAAAGTTGCCGCATCGCGTCGTTCGCGACGTCTTTCGACAAGAGCGAGCGAATGTGCTGTGCCAAACGCTCTTGATAGTGCTCATTAACGATCGCCTGCTGATTCTTAGTTGCGCCCGCGATGGTTCGCGATGAATTGCGGACCGCACGCAGCGTTTCGATTGGCGTTTCAGCGGACGCACGCCGCAGATACTCCGCGGCGAGCGGCATCGCGATCAACTCGTCACGCTCTGGTTTTTGTAAATACGTCGCAAGGAGTTCTGGTCGATTTTGGGCGTCCGCCTCGAGCCATGTTCCGACCGCTTCAACGAGTCGCGTGGTGGTGAGCGGTTCCGCTGCGTCCGTGCCGAGTGTGCGAATCTGTTCACGGGCCGATTGGCATTTGTCCACGTACTCCTTGCCCAGTTTGCGACAGGTGTCGAGATCCTCGTCCCTTGGTTCTTTCTGCACGAGTTTCGCGAATACGCTGACCAGATCGTCGCGTGCGGACTCGGCGGTCTCGTACGCCCAATTGATCACCATGGTCCGCTGCGATGGATCGAGGTCGCGAGCGACGTTCGGTTGCAGAATCGCTTGGAGTGCCCAGTCGCGTTGCGGCTCGGTTGCCGAGCGTTTCGCGAGTACATCACGTAGGATCGCTTTTCGGTCTTCGGAGGTGGGGGTGTCCAACAACGCCGCGATCGCCTTCGTGAACGCTTCCTTCGCAGTCGGATTTCGGAGCTCGGCGCGAGCGGCTTCGAGCCGCTTCAGGCGGTCGGTATCTGGAGTGGGTGGCTTGTCGAGTTGCGGCTTACCGCCGTCATCGACTTTCTCGCCGCCGCCTAGTGATGGTTTAATCGGATCCGGAACCGGCGGAATGGGATCTGGAGATCTGGCTGGCTCGGTGGTGGCGGGTTTCGATTGACCGGCTTACCGATCTTACTGAAGATCATCGCGCCGAACAAGCCAATCACCACTGCGGCACCGACAACGAGTGCGACCTTCGCGCCCAGCGGCAGCCCAGGTTTGACACGCGGTTTCGGTGGAGCAATCGGCCCAGACTTCCGGACTGTCGTTTTGCCCTTCGGTTCCTTCTTTTGAGGCGGCTCTGGTAGCACCTCAATTGGGCGAGACGGACTCTCTGTCGGATTCGTGGTGGCTTGCAACGAAGGTAGCGAACGCGTTTCATCGTGTCTCGGATTCAACGTCGCGCCGTAACCATCGTGGGGGGCGGCTGGATCGGTGGGTGGCACGTATTCGTCGAGTCGTGGAACGACGATGCTATTGCCGTGTTCGTCGACCATGATCCGGAAATCGCCGCGAGATCCTTTGTTGGGGATTCCCGTTTCTTTTAGCCCATCTGGCGACGGAAACAGATCGATATTGCCGGAGTCCGTTTGTGCTGGCGCAAACGGCGGTGGTGGCAGCTCGTCCGCATCGAGCCATGCGGGTACTAACTCCGATGCTGGCACTCGTGGGGCTGGCACAGTCAACGGTGACGATTGGCGTTTCGACTGCTCCGGCGAGAGAACATCTTGGCCCTCCCAGCCGCGTTGGAGTTGCTGAACCATCTGCACGCATTTTTCGTAGCGTTTCTCAGACAGTGGGTTCGTCGCCCAACGCAATACGTCGCGTTCGCCAGGCTTGAGAATCGGCGAGTTGAAATTCAGTTTGCCCTGCAAATGCGCGACGAGTAACGCGGTCGCGCCGCCCGTGAGATCGTCCTGATCGAAGGGCAAGAAGCCGGTTCGCAGTTCGTAGTAACTGACCGCAAGACAATACTGATCGGTCCCAACCACTGGTTTATTTCGCGACAACTCCGACGGACTGTACGCCGGCGAATAGGCGGCTTGCGTTTTCCGGACGTCTTCTTGAATCAGGACCGCAACACCGCAGTCGGCGATTTGTGCTTCACCTGCGACCAACATGATATTGTCGGGCTTCACATCGCAGTGAATAATGGGGCCGATGGCTCCTGCGCCGAACTTGTGGACAGGCTGGTTGAGGTAGTCGATTCCTTTCGCGGCGCCCATCATGTAACCGAGCAATTCGTCTGCCGGAATGCCGCGCTTCATCGGCTGCGAGGGCGGGTTGAATTCGCGAAGTCGTGCAGCGAGGCTTTTCTCCGCCAACTGCATCACGATCACGAGTTCGGCCAGTTCACCCCTTGACTTATAATCCTCTGCGTGCGCAAGCGAGATCACTTGGCCTGTACGCGATTTGAGCTGAAAATCCGTGGTAGCAACAAGATTGGGGTGATTCAGATTTTTGTACATCTGGAGCGCCCGAACTTCTTTCAGGGCACTCGAGCTCATCGACAGATCGATCATCTTGATCGCGACGTGGACATCCGTGCTGATCCGCAACGCCTTCCAAACCTCGCCGTACTGCCCACTCCCCAAATACTCAATCAAGACGTACCCAGGAATGGGCTGATCGCCTTTGCCGTATTTGAATGATTGACCCGCCATGAGCAGTCACTCAGCAGTGATTCCGCACCCAAAAATGGTAACCGGACGAGACATCCCTGCTACGTACGACTCTTTGTTTTAGCTTCTCACCAAGCCCAACACAACTTCCGCGCCGACATTTCCGTCAAAAAATCGATGCTGTCGGCGTAATCGTACTTGTTCCGAATTGACCAGCGTCACGGCAAGTTGTGTGTTAAGATGCGACGATTGAGCAGGTAGGGTATTTTTCGATTGTCTCTGTTGTAGTGGTCGAGCGATCGGATTAGCAAAGCCTAACGGGCATTCTCCCACAGAGAACTCTTGTCTGCGCGAGCGCGCGCAGGCTTAATCAGGGTGGGTCAGTAGCCGTCCGCCGAGTTCCCCCAACCAGGACGTTGCCCTACGGTCGAGCCGCACAGGAGTTGCACCATGTTTCTGAATTGGGTCCGTTCACTCGTTCGTCGATCTACGAACCGCCGTACCCGTCGCGCGCAGGGGCCGCACGGACAGGGGGCGCCCGCGCTGAATCGCTCGTTGCGTACCTCCGATCACCAACTCGAAGACCGCACCACGCCCGCGACGGTTACGGTCTCGTTTCCAACTCCTTCGGCAACATTCGGCGAAGCGGATGGGCTGAAGAGTGTCAGTGTGCAGTTCGTGACCGATGCGGCTCTCGTCAGCGATGTCACGATTCCGATCACGGTCGCGGGTACAGCGACCGACGGCAAGGACTTCACTTTCACGACGTCGGTTACCCTCCTCGCCGCCGACGCCACAAAGGCCGACACGTTCACGAAAACCTTTGATGTCACGATTCTCAACGATCAACGCGTCGAGAATACGAAAGAGGTGGCAGTCTTCGGCTTCGGCGCGCCGATCGCCCCTGGTGATACCGTCAACCTCGTGGCTGGCGATTTCACGTATTCCATTACTGACGACGATAAAGCGGCGATCATAGTTGGTGCTTGCCGTTCTCGGTAAATGAGGGGCTGTCGACACTCGTTCCTGTGACGTTGGACCTTACCGTGACAGGAACTGGGCTGATCGAGTTGGCGGTGCCGATCTCGGTGGCTTTTGCCTGCGAATGCCGATTTCGATGGTTCGACCAAGGTCACGTTCGCGGCGGGCGCTGAAGACGGCGATGCGTTGAATATTTTGGTGACAGGTATCGACGATCGGCGACTCGAAGCGGCCACCGAGAAGTTCGAGAATCAAGGTCTGACGATCACTAGCGATGCGTCCGTCACGGCCCCTGGGAAGACAACGATTGAAGTGACGGACAACGAAACCGCGACATTCGCATTTAATGCTCTCTCATCCGCAGTGGGCGAAACCGACGCGAACTTCAATCAACCGATCGCTGTCGATTTGGCGATCGGCTCGACCGGAGCAGGCACAATCGGCCTCGATATCCCTGTGTCTGTCGATGTGACGGATGCCGGCACAGGTACCGCGACCAGTGGTGCCGACTACGCCGCGATTGCCAAAACCACGTTCACGTTCGCTGCGGTCGATGGGAGTGCGTTTTCACAAAACGTGACGGTCGGCGTCATCGGCGATACGATCGTCGAGCCAGACGAAACCATTCTCTTGAATCTCGTGTCTCCTTCCGCGCCCGCGAAACTCGGCGCAACGGACACGCACACCCTGACACTCCAAGACAACGACACCACCACACTCACGATCACGCCTGTTTCGCAAAACGAGGATCTCGGCGGCCAGACGTTCAAGGTTACGTTGAGCAACGCCGTGCAGGGCGGCTTGAAAGTGACCGTCTTCTCGACCGACGACACCGCGACGAGCGGCGACAACGATTACACGCCGAATACCCAACAACTAGTTTTCGTCGGCACGGCGAACGAATCGCAGAACTTCATCGTTGCCGTGACGCCGGATAATCGCGTCGAACTCGATGAGCAGTTTCTCGTCAGCCAGAAAGACTTGGTGCTTCCGCTCGGTATTCTCGCGGGTAAAGTCGATATCACGAACACCGCGAAAGGGACCATTCAAAACGACGACACGGCGCAATTCAAGATTGTGGGCGAGAGCAAGAACGAAGGCACGCCGATTACGTTTACGGTCACGTTGACGAACCCAGTCGATTTCGAGACGAAGGTTTCGGTCGCATCCAGCGACGGCACCGCGACGGTTGCCGAGAACGACTACACGAAGTTATCGCTCACGGAACTGGTGTTCGCACCTGGTGAGGTTTCGAAGACCGTTGCCATCGCCACGAACGCCGACGGCATCGTCGAGCCGGATCAAGACTTCTTCGTTTCGTTGAGCAATCTGGTAAACGACGGCGGGCGCGCCGTCTCGATCGCGCCAGCGCCGGACGACAAAGCGAAGGGTGTTATTGTCAACACGGACATGGCGAAAGTGTCCATCGCTGGGATGACTGTCGACGAAAACGCCGGCACGGTCACATTCACGATCGCGATCAGTAGCAAGGTCGACATGGACGTGACCATGGATTTCACGACGCTTGCGAACACCACGACTGCCGATGCCGACTACACGACGACTGCGAAAGCGATCACATTCCTCGCGAACACCGACACGGCTCAACTCGTGACCGTGCCAATTTTCGACGATCAAATTGTTGAAGGCTCCGAACAACTCCTGGGTCAGCTCAGCAACTTGAAAGTCGGCGGAGTCGCACCGACGACCGTCATGTTCACGAGCGGAGGCGCGAGCGAATCGGCCACCAGCACGATCACAGATAACGACTCGATCACGTTGCAATTCACCAAGGCCGCAACCGATACGCTTGAAGACAACACGACCTTTACGGTGTTAGTGAACGTCGTGCTGAACACCATCGGTACCGGTCCGCAATCGATCGAACGTGCGGTTTCGGTTCGTGTGAGCGATGCCGCCACGGGGACCGCGACCGGCGGCACGGGCGCATTCGTCGTCGATCGCGATTACACCTACGAACCCCAGGACATCGTAATTGCGGCGGGCACGGCCGGACCGATCGCGGATCGACCCCGTGACGATCACCGTGCACGAAGATTTCCCCAACGAGGGTGACGAGACGGCGATTCTGAATCTGAGCATTCTCGCCGATGCGACTGGCGTAGCGAAGATCGGCGCCGCCAACACACACACGATCAACATCATCAACGACGACGCCGTGTCTCGCACCTACGACGCGACCGGTTGCGGGCAACTATCGCCTCGTGCGAAATGGTGCGAACGTCGAATTGTTCTTGGGCAACCAACTCGTGTCCACGTGACGCGCTCGGCGCGACGGCACTGGTGCTCAACGGCACGGCCGGCGATGACACGTTCACTGTCGATTTCAGTGGCGGCGATCCGATTCCGGACGGCGGACTGACCTTCGATGGCAAGGGTGGATCGAACACGGTCACGGCCGTCAACGGCAAGTTCGACACTATCACCAACACGTATACGACGAGCGGCAATATCAACTTCGTTGGCACTGGTGTCGTCCAATTACACCAATGTCGCACAGTTGAATCTGACCGTGACATCTGTGGGCACGCTGATTCATCAATTGCCCGCCAACGCCAGCAATGCGACGCTTGCCGACGATGGCACGGTCGGCAACGGTCTCTCGAAACTGACCGAAGCGGCGAACGGCTTCACGCCGACCCTCTTCACCGAACCCCACAACTCTCTTGAACATCCTGCGCGGAAACGCCAGCGACACGTTGACGATTCAAGCGATTCCAGACCTGACCTCGAGCCTGTCGGTCGGCACGACCGCGAATCCGTTCGACGCGACTACGGTTGCTGGCACAATCAACTTGAACGGCTCGCTCACGCTCAACGCGAAGACGATCGCGGTCAACGCACCCACCCACGACGGCAACCGCGGTCACGCTGGTTGCCGTCAACACCGCGACACAAACCGCGGCAATTCAAACGCCGACCTTGAACCTCGGCGGAGCTGGAAACGCGGGCATCTACACCCTC
The DNA here is from genome assembly GCA_037367405.1 of Ottelia alismoides. Lineage (NCBI taxonomy): Eukaryota > Viridiplantae > Streptophyta > Magnoliopsida > Alismatales > Hydrocharitaceae > Ottelia > Ottelia alismoides. Next base: position 94,625 of record JAZKJV010005412.1, read on the forward strand.
ACGAACGCTGGAAATGATGCGGACTCGTTGACCGCAGGTGCAGCGGTTGTTTCGTACACGGATGTCGATGATCTGAATCTCGCTGGAATCGGCGTGGCCACACTCACGCTCAACACGGGTTTGTTGACCGATTCAGCGCCGACAAGTGTAACTGGTACCACGCAACTGAACGCCGGAACGGTCACCCTGGACGATGCCGCGAACGACTTCAACACGCTCGGTATCACCTCTACCGACTCGGTCACGATCGTTGAAAGCAATGCCGTCACGCTCAGCACGGTCACGATCGCGAGGAACTTCACTCTCACCGCAGGCGGTGACGTAACCGATGATGCAACGGTCACGGTTGGCGAACTCGCGACGCTGAAGGCCGCGAACATCACGCTCGACTCGGCGACGAACGATTTCGCGAACGTCACCGTGCCGGCGGTTGGCAATCTCATTCTCGTCGACGCGAACAATGTGATTCTGCTCGACACGACCGCGACCGGCGCCGTGCTAGTCAAGGCGGGCGCGACGCTTACGGTTCCGGCAGGCAAGACGATCAGCGGCAATACGCTGGAATTCCAGGTCGATACGCTCGCGGGCTGCGAACGGGACCGGCGGTACGGCGAACCTCGTCGGCGCGAACTTGATCGCTCCGGCGGGCGCGAAACTTAACGGCGGCAACGATCCGGACACGTTCAACATCTCGAAGTACACTGCAGCCCTTGACCGTCAACGGCAACGATCCCACGACGTTCCCTGGCGATCGCCTCTTCGCGAATGGTGAAGGCGTGAACGGTCTGTCGCAGCCAGTTCCTGGCCAACTCTCGCTCGCGGCGGACTGGTGACGTTCACGAACATCGAACAACTCATTCCAGTCAACACGCCCACGATCGCACTCGTGGGCAGCACGGGCGATGACACGGCGATCGTGAACACGAACGCGGCTGGAAAAGTCGTCTCGTATCAGCTCACGCTCAACGGTGTGGCATTCCCCCTCGTCGACGTGACCACCTCGAACTTGCTGAGCTTCACGTTCGATGGGCTTGATGGCAACGACACGATGATCGTGAACCTCGCGACGGGCCTCACCTCGCTCACGACGGCGATCACGTTCCTCGGCAACAGCAACACGCTCGCGGGCGATGCGGGCGACAAACTCGCGGTCGTGGGCACGAATCAGGTCGCGACCGTGTTGGCGACTCCGACCGCGACCGACGCGGGCGCTGGTACGGTCACGGTGGGTGCGTCTGCGATCACGTACAAGGGCCTCGAAGGGGCGGTCGATCTGACGAGCCTTTCGACGGTTGATGTGCGATTCGCAGGCGGTGACGATGAGATCACGATTGCCACTGGAAAGCGTCTGATTTCCAGCGATGCCGCGATTCGTGTGACCGGCAAGACGGGCGGACTCACGTTCGCGCCGATCGCGCTGAATACGATCGGCACGGCGACGGTCGATACGGCGAACGTACTCGGCGCCGCGGCGATCACCATCACGGGCACGGGCGACAAGGACGCGCATCGTATCAATAATCTCAACGTGAACGCGAGTTCGAACGCGGATGGCACGATCACGGTCAACGGTCCGGTTTCGCTCACGGGCAATCTCACGGCGACGGCGGATGTCGTCACCTCGACGAGCAACATCACCGTCGGCGGCGCGCTGATTGTGAAACGCACTCGACACGCTGCAACTCACTGGCTCGCAGATTCAAGGCGCCACGGTCGTCTTCAACGTCGACAGCACGGATACCGACGCCGCAGGTGGCACCGCGAATTTGGTCGGCACCGCGATTGTGAGCCCAAAACGCTCGGCCCAACTCAACGGCGGTGAGCAGAACGACGAGTTCCTCGTCGACGCTGGTTACACCTCGACGCTGAACATCGCGGCTCGCGTCCAGAGCGGCGTGGATCGTCTGCAAGTCGCCGGAACAGCGGTTCGCATCTCGGATGTCTCGCTGACCTCCGACGGTAAAGCGGATGTGAATTTCACAGGTATCGAGCAAGTGCAACTCAACGGCGCTGGCACCGCGAAGGTCGCGACAAACGTGACCATCCTCGGCGATAAGGCACCGACCGCCGTGACAACCGCCGATGTTCTCACGGTCGCACGCACGGCAGCCACCGAGTTCACGCTCACCCTCACACTCAATGGCTTGCCGATCGTCGCGCCCGCCTCACTCGACATCCTCGCAGTGCAACTCGGTAACGACATCGACACGACCACGTTCACGCAAACCGCCAACGGCGGACCGCTTCCGAACGGCACCACCACGATCACGAACACCGCAGGCGACGACGAGGTGCTGGTGGTCGGACTCGGCGGCCAGGGTGCGACGGTCGTCGGTTCCGGCACGGTCGCTAAGACCGCCACGGCGACGATCGACGGCAAGCAACTGCAACTGAACAACGTGCGTGGGCTGAGCCTCGATAAGTTCGCATCGGTCGAGCTGCAATATGCGGGCGCGAGCGATGAACTCGATGTCGCCGCAGGCACGCTCGCGATCTCCGGCGGCGCCGCACTCGCCACGACCGGCAAGAGCAATACCGCAGACGCAAATTCAAATCGCCGCTGCGAACACGACGAATCTGACAATCAACACGGCGGCTGCTGGCGATGGTGCGGATATCGTCCGCCTCGGCGCGACGGGCGCCGCAACCACCCACAACGTCACGAACTTCACCCTCCGCACAGGCATCGGCGGCGACTCGGTCGAAGTCACGGGCGACAACGCCTTCACGGGCAATCTCGCGATCACGACTGGCGGAAACCTCACTGTTTCGAAGAACATCCTCGCGAAGAACGTCACACTCGAAACGACCGACGCCGCGGCGGCGGGCCAGGACGTTCTCGTGCGAGGTGGGGTCACGATTGAGGCAAGCGAAACGATCGTCATCAATGCCGGCGACAACCTGACCGCTCGCGGCGCGACGCTGAAAGCCGGCAACACGATCACGCTGCAAATCGATGCGAACAGCGCCGACGACGAGGGCGCGATTGCTGACCTGAACAACACGATCGTGCAAGCGAAGAACTCGACGCTCACAGGCAACACACAAAACGACACGTTCACGCTGACCAACACCGCGACGCCGCTGAGCATCAACGGCAAAGCGCCGACGAACACGTCGACCGGCGATACGCTCATTTTCGACACGAAACAGGAACTGCTCGTCGCGACGGCGGGTTCGTTCAACAACGTGAGCTATGCGGACATCGAAGCGATTCAGGTGCTGAACGCGAAGGCCGTTTCGTTCAACGGCGGCAACGTCGACGATCGCCTCGTCCTCACGAAGTCCACGAAAGACGCCGACGCCTTGCCGTTCCAGTACCAGCTCGACAGCCTCACGCCAGTCAAGCTCGCGGTGCCGACGGTCTTCTCGTTCGCAGGGTTGGCGAAGTCGGATACGCTTGTGGTTGACTTGAAGACGAACGGTGGCGTCGAGATTCCGGCGGGCGGAATCAACTTCGACGGCGGCGGCGGATGCTGATGTTGGCATTTGCGTGTTGGGGCAACGGTCAAACCGCAATTTACACCGCCGACAGCGCGGCGACGGGCAAGATCGTGGTCAACGATCGCACGATCGCGTTCGCGAATCTCGAAACCAGTTCGCAAGTTGACATCACGGGTATGACGCGCGTCGACGTGACGACGTCGATCGCAAACGACACCCTTGAGATCAACGAAGGCCTCGACGCGACGGCGGGCAAGTCGAACATGGCGTTAATCGTCAGCGGGCCGGGAACACCGCGAGTGGGGTTGTGGAAGAACGCCACGGTGAATGTCCTCACGGACACGGTTTCCGGCAGCGACACTGTGACGATCACACGTGCTGCCAACGCGCACGCGAACGTCAATCTCACGGTCGACACGGGCCTCGGCAACGATACGCTCGCGGTCAACGGACCGATGATGTTCACGGGCAATCTCACGCTTCGCACCCAAACGGCTTCGATCGCCAACAACGCGAACCTGATGGCAAGTTCGATCACGATCGCTAATACGAAGACGCTTACGGTCGGCACGGCGACACTGCTCGCGTCGAACGGTCAGGTACGGCAACTCAATAGCGGTTCCGTGGTGCTGAACGGCGCGTTGACGGTGACGGCGACCGATCGCGTGCTGTTTACAGGTGCGATTGACGGCCCAGGCTCGTTGGCGGTCAACACGCCAGTGGAAACGCGATTCGATCGTAAGCTCGGCGAAACGAAAGCGATTGACTCGCTGGTCACGGACAAAGGCGGCAACGTCTCGTTTGGCGAAACGCTGGTCCGCACGAATACCAAGCAACAATTTGGTGAAACGGTCACATTCGACAAGCAAGCGATGATGTTCGAAGGGTTAGGTGGCACGATTCAGTTCGACGGCACGCTCGATTCGCTGTTGGCGGATGCGGATTTGGTCGTCGGCGGACCGAATGTCGACATCACCTTCGGCGGCGCCGTCGGTTCGAAGGCCGCCCTCCGCACGCTGACGATCAGCAACGCTCGGAACGCGACCGCGAATGGCGCAATCACCACGCAGCGATTCGAGCAGAAGGCCGGAACCGGCACGACGACGCTCAACGGGCCAGTCACGGCGACAGGTTCGACGGCCGTCACGAACTTCCTGGAAGACGGCAGCTTCGGTCAGATTCGCGGCGGAGCCGTGAACCTGATTACGGATAAGATCGCGATCAACAACACGTTGGAGGCGAAGAACGGTTCTGTGGTGTTGCAAGCGAACAATGGTGTTTTGCAAAAGTCAGAGTTATCGACTCGCACCACTAATGACGGCAAAGGGGTGTTGCTGGAGATTAAACCTGGCGACGAGCAGAATGCAATGAAGTCGAAACTCACGACTCAGCAACTGTATCTGAGTGGTTCGGGTGACTTCGCTCTCCTCGGTTCGCAGAACCAACTGAAGAAAGACGCGATTGGCCCGAACATTCCGACCACCTCCAACCTGTTTGCTAATCTGAGTTCAGGCAAAGTCGAGGTATTCGATGCGAGTCGTCTGGTCTTGAACTTCGATGCGGGGAACACGAACAAAGCGATCATCACAATCGGCGGTAATGGCACGCTGAACCTGTTTACGAATTGTGACTTGACGGCCGAAGATATACGGACTTCGGACGCAAACATCGACCCGACGACGCTTCCGACGCTCATCAGTGTCGTGGGTGGCACGGTAACAATTATACCAGGGTTGCTTACCAAGGCATTCGCCGCGGAGGCCGCGAAGAACCCGAGAGTACTGGAGCAGCCGGAGACGTCGGAGGTGCTGAAGGCGGCGGGGTTATCGGAGGTATCGAAGGTATCGGAAGTGTTTGAGGCGAAAGTCTCGACAACCGTGCGTTACCTGAACGAAACCGTGGCGAGCCGTGTGACGATCGGCACGGCCGAAACCAGTGGTCTCATCAACAACGGCAAGGACACGTTCTTCGTCCGACCGATGATCGGCGCGGCCTTATTCGTGAACGGTAACAGGCCCACTATCGTAGAGGACAAGAGCGAGCGACCGTGGGATCGGCTCTCGCCGCGTTTCAAAAATGTGGATTCGCCGAGCCTCCAGAGCTTCGGTCCTGGTGACGGACGATACACCTTCAGTGGCAGCCGAAACTTTCAGCCACTCTCGTTCACCTCGATCGAAAGCCTCGCGGGTCTTTCGCTCGAAGCGTTCGTGGTGCAAACCGGACCCAGCACGCAACAACCTGGCAACACCTACGCGATTCGTGTGCAAGCATCCCAAACAAGCGCCGATCTTGGCAACGACAAAACGAAGCTCGCGGGCGCGATTCGTGGCAACGGTGTGATTACGAACCCGTTCGTGGTCACGCCGAACCGCAGCAGTTCGACTTCGTCGTTCCGCCAACCGACCATTACCTCGGCTCTCGTGGACAACGACGACACGCCGGACCTCATCATCGCGGGTGGTGCGGGCGATGCGCCACTCATCACGATCATTCGTGGCAGCAGCTTCTTGGGTGCCGATAAGTCCATCGACCTCACACTCATTGGCGTTTCCAAGGATTTCAAGAAAGATCTGATCGCGCAGTTTTATCCGTTCGAGGAATCCTTCCGTGGCGGCTTACAAGTGTCGGCGGGTGATTTCGACAACGATGGGTTTGCGGAGATCGTCGTGGGTGCGGGCGACGGCGGCGGACCGCGTGTGAGCGTATTCTCGATTTCGAACCGACAAAACGATACGAACGCCAATGTCGATGTGTTCAACAACGCGAAGATTTACACGAAGAACGGCCAGGAATTCAACTTCTTCCCCTATGAATCGAGTTTCCGTGGCGGAGTGAATGTCGCGGCGGGCGATGTGAACGGCGACGGCATCGCCGACATCATCGCGGGTGCGGGCAACGGCGGCGGACCGCGAGTGCGTGTGTACAGCGGTGCTGACAAGAGCGTCACGCTCGCCGATTACTTCGCGTTCGAGTCGAGCTTCCGTGGTGGCGTGTTGGTTGCGGCGGGCCGCTACGACAGCGACACGACCGCCGACGTGATGATGGCGGCCGGTCCGGGCGGCGGCGCTCGCATTCGTGTGTTGGCGGGCAGTGTGAACCCGTCACAACTCCTCACAGCACCACTCGCCGACTTCTTCGCGTATGGTCCTGAGTATTCATTGGGCGTCGACCGATTGCCCATCGACGAAGCGTCGACACTGACGGGCCGCACCTTCCCTGGCATTGGCGCGATTGCGTTCGGCTCGTCGACGGCTGGGGATGGCAGCCGGCGGTCGATCCTGGTGTCGACGCCACGCGGCGAGGAGTTCCAAATCTTCCGCTTCAATCCGGATCAGGCTAGCTTTGCACCGAGTGAACGCGTACTGGGTACAGAAGATGCACTTGTGGTCGGGAATCCGATCGAAGGCGTGGCGGACCTCGCTCAGTTGCGTGATGGTAGCTCGATCGGTGGGTTCACGACCGAAACGCTCGATAAGTCGCAGTGAGTCATCGGCAGCACCTGTACGAAGCGTCCGCGAGGGTATCAGTCATCCTTGCGGACGCTTCCTTCATTTCGGCGGACAATCGCAGCCACGAGCCGTAAAGTGGTTGCGTCGTCTCTCTCCTCGGTCCTCTCGCGAATCATCATGAATTCACCTGCCCCCACGCGCTATCGCTACGTCATTCTCGCGCTGCTCTGCCTCCTCGCCATGATTACGTACATGGATCGCGCCGCGAACGGTAGCGCCAAAACGGCGATCATGAACGAACTCAACAGCGATCTACCGCCTGATGCGAAGAAGTACAGCACCGAAGATTTTTTCCTGGTCTTGATGGCGTTCCAGTTGGCGTACGCGCTCTTTGAAGTGCCCTCCGGCTGGCTCGGAGACACACGCGGTCCACGCTCAACGCTGTTGCGAGTCGTGTTATGGTGGACGGTGTTTGTCGCGTTGACCGGCTTCACGGGGATGCACCTGACGGACGGTGTGTACATCGGGTTCACGGCGCTAATCGCGATTCAATTTTTGTTCGGCGTCGGCGAGGCGGGCGCGTTTCCGAACATGTCGAAAGCGTTGTACAACTGGTTTCCGGCGTCGGATCGTGGCTTCGCGAAATCTGCCATCTGGATGTCGGCGCGCTTGATGGGGGGACTGACGCCGTTCGTGTGGGTGGTGATCGTCGAGATTGGCGGCGTGTCGTGGCGACAGGCGATGTGGTTGTTCGCGGCGGTTGCGGCGGTTTGGTGTGTGGCGTTTGCCTTCATCTTCAAGAACAAGCCGAGTGAGCATCCGTCGGTGAACGCGGCAGAGCTTGCGGAGATCGACGCGGGCCGGACTGCGTCGAGTGGGCCAGTCGTGGTGCCGTGGGGGAAGTTGCTGCAATCGCGGAATTTGTGGGCGGTGTGCCTCATGTACGTCGTCACGAATTTTTGCTGGTACTTCCTGATGTACAACCACCCAGCCGCGATGAAGAGTGCGTTCCCAGACCTGAACCAATCGGACGGCGGTAAGATTTTGCTCGCGCTACTCAGCGGCGCGCCGTTGTTGATTGGGATGATCGGCTGTTATCTCGGCGGCGTGTTGTCGGATGCCTATATTCGCCGAACTGGCGATCGGAAATGGGGCCGCCGTCGCATGGGGATGCTCGGCTATGCGCTCGCGGGCGTGTGTTACGTGTTGGCGATCGTGGGCAAAGTGATCGACCCAACGAACTTGTGGATGGTGGCGATTCCGTTGATTTTGATGGGTTTTTTCAACGATCTCATCATGGCGCCCGCCTGGGCGACGTGCCAGGATATTGGTGGCAAATACGCCGCAACCGTGTCCGGCGCAATGAACATGTTCGGCAACTTGGTGGGGGCGGTGTCCGGCATTTTCGTGACTGGCAAGATTCTGAAAGCCCACACCATCGATGTCGGCACTGCAAGCGAAAAGGTGCTGGACAGCGGTTACATTGTGTGCTTCGCGGTGTATGCGTGTGTGTATTTTCTTGGTGTTGGTTTGTGGTTGTTGATCGACGCGAGTAAGCCCGTGGTCGATGAAGCGTGAACTCGACCCGCAGCGTGTTCTATAATAGTCAGTAGTTCTCGTGCGAACCGTTCCCCTCGGCGCTGTGACCGAGGGGATTTTCGTTGGTGGATATAGCATGACTCGGCCAGATCGACTCAACGCGAATCTCTCGTCCGCGGCACTCGTGGAAGCGGCCGTGCGCCGTGGCGAAGGGCATCTCACCAGCCTCGGCGCGTTCGCCGCCGAAACCGGCGCGCGCACGGGCCGCTCGCCGAAAGATAAATTTCTCGTCCGCGAAGCTGGCACCAGCGAGCAAATCGATTGGGTCGCAAACCAAGCGATGGATCCGGCGACATTCAACCGCCTCCACGACTTGGTGCGAGCCTATCTGCAAAACCGCGATTTGTACACCTTCGATGGCTACGCCGCCGCCGATCCGCGGCATCGCATTTCGCTACGGGTCGTCGCCGAAAAAGCCTGGCACGCCCTGTTCGCGCGCTGCCTCTTCCTTCGCCCGACTCGTGACGAGCTTGCGAGTTTTACGCCCGAGTGGACCATCCTTCATGCGTGCGATTTCTACGCCGATCCAGCACGCGACGGCACGAAGTCTCAAACCTGTATTGCCATCAGTTTCGAGCAAAAACTCATCATCGTGACCGGCACGCAGTACGCGGGCGAAATCAAGAAATCGATCTTCACGATCCTCAATTTCCTGTTGCCGCAAGTCGGCGTCTTTCCGATGCACTGTTCGGCGAATCAGGGGGAGAATGGCGACACGGCGCTGTTTTTCGGCCTGTCCGGCACGGGCAAAACCACACTCTCTGCCGATCCGACGCGGCGCCTGATCGGCGACGACGAACACGGATGGAGCGACGATGGTATCTTCAACATCGAAGGTGGATGCTATGCGAAAACCATCAAGCTCTCGCCGAGCGGCGAACCGCAAATCTGGAATGCGTTGCGATTCGGCTGTGTGTTGGAGAACGTGCCTGTCGATCCGCTCACGCACGAACCGGATTTTAACAGTACGAAGCTGACCGAAAACACACGCGCCGCGTATCCGGTCGATTTCATTCCGAATTGCATTCAGAGTGGTCGTGGCGGACACCCCACGAACATCTTTTTCCTCACATACGATGCGTTTGGCGTGCTTCCGCCGCTCAGTCGCCTGAGTCCGGAGCAGGCGATGGAACAGTTTTTGTTGGGTTACACGGCGAAGGTGGCGGGTACGGAGGCGGGCGTGAACGAGCCAACGCCGGAGTTCAGCGCCTGTTTCGCGAAGCCGTTCTTGCCGTTACCGCCGAAACGCTATGCCGCGATGCTTAAGGCAAAGCTCGATCGCTTCAACGTGCCAGTGTGGCTTGTGAATACTGGTTGGCAGGGCCACCCACAGACTGGCTCGCGAATGAAACTGGCGTATACGCGCGCGTTGTTGCAAGCGGCGCTCACAGGGGTGCTGAAGGATGTGCCGTTCGCGGTGGATCCGATATTCGGCGTGCAGGTGCCGACGAGTTGCCCAGGCGTGCCCAGCGACTGTTTACAGACGAAACAGGCTTGGCATGACGTTACGACGTACTCCGAACGCGCCACGCACCTCGCGACGCTGTTCCGCGAGAAAGCGAAGCAATTCGCGTAACGAACGGCCGATTAGGCCACCGTTGTTGGCAGAGTCCAGTCGATGGGCGTGACGCCGCGTTCAGCGAGGGCGGCGTTGATTTTCGAGAACGGCTTGCTACCGAAAAAGCCCGCGTTCGCCGACAGCGGCGATGGATGGGCCGATTGGACGATGGCGTGTCGACTTGGATCGATCAGCGGTAGCTTCTTTTGGGCATGTCCGCCCCACAACACGAACACGACCGGCCGCGGACTTGCGTTCACGGCGTTCAGGACCGCATCCGTGAACGTTTCCCAGCCTTTTTTGGCGTGCGACGCGGGCGTGCCGGACCGGACCGTGAGGACGGTATTCATCATCAGCACGCCTTGCCGCGCCCATGCCGCGAGATAGCCGTGTTTCGGCGGCGTGATGCCGAGATCGTCCTTGAGTTCCTTGTAGATATTGCGCAGCGACGCTGGCAATGCGACGCCAGGGCGGACGGAAAAGCAGAGGCCGTGGGCGTGCCCAGGCGTGGGGTAGGGGTCTTGGCCGAGGAGCACGACTTTGACTTGGTCGAACGGCGTGGCGGCGAATGCGGCGTAGACATCGGCTTCGCTGGGGAAGATGTCATGCTGGGCACGCTCGGCGGCGACGAACGATTGGAGTTGTGCGAAGTACGGTTGCGTGAACTCAGTCGCGAGTGGCATTGTCCAGGATGTAGGGAAGTTGCTGGGGATGTGGCTGGCGGTCGTTGGTGGTGTGCCGATTGGTGTAGCTTGGTCTTCCTGATCGAAGAGCGAGGGCGTGGATGCGGCGGCTTTCTTTTTGGCCATGATTGAAGCTCGCGAGGAAGAACCGGTTGACGCGGATTGGTTGTGGGAGTAAGTATAAGCAGAACGAATTGGGGTCGTAGCTCAGTTGGTAGAGCGCTTGAATGGCATTCAAGAGGTCAGGGGTTCAACTCCCCTCGGCTCCACTCGAAAAAACCACAAGTCCTAGCGTGATCACTTGCAGCTTGTTGTCGTTTCAATTCTTCTTCGTCGCGAATCTCTAACATTGCGAAAGTCGAACTGGTGGATGCTCTCGCGAACCACTTCCTGAGAATGCATCGGGAGGTACGACTCCGAACCTTGATCGCTCGTGTACGCTCTGAGATAGTTATTCCATCGTATACATGCACGAGGGGCGAGCATGGCCAACACTGTGCCGACGGTCATCAATTTCTACAGCGTCAACGACGACTACGGTTGTTTCTCAAACTTCTCTCCGCACAGCATCAAACTCCACGGTAAACGCTGGCCGACCACCGAGCACTACTTCCAAGCGATGAAATTTGTCGGTGAGCCGGACGAGGACGAGATTCGTACAGCCAAATCGCCGATGATCGCCGCACGCATGGGTCGCTCACGCAAACGCCCCCTGCGACGCGATTGGGAGAGCGTCAAGGAACGCATCATGCTCGAGGCCCTGCGCGCGAAGTTTACCCAACACGACGACCTCCGTGCGATCCTCCTCGGCACGGGCGACGCGAAACTCGTCGAACACACCGAGAACGATAGCTATTGGGGGGACGGCGGCGATGGGTCAGGTAAGAATCGGCTGGGAATCCTCCTCATGCAGGTGCGAACGGAACTCGTTTCAACAACGGCGTGAGTGATAAGCGGTCCGCAAGTGGAATTCGAGTTTGGCGGTCGCTTCGAGTGGTAAGGGGACCGGCCGAGGGCGGATCATTGTGAAATTCAGCTCATGCGTCGCAGAAAACGGTCGACTCGTTTAGTAGGAATGGTCGATAAAATGATGTTTGCAAGAAAAATCGACACTTTGTGCATCTTCCCCCTTGACCTCGATGTCAATCGACGTTAGTCTCCGATCCAAGTTACCTGGACCTCCTACGTCAGGAAGGATTCCACCGATTATCCCAAGGACGGGCATCCAGCATTTCTCTCCATGTCGGACCCGTACTCTGAATCGCAACCCTGGTGTGTTTCCGCGTCGCCGAGTTGGTCGCCGAGTTGGTCGCCTGGGCGATCGCCTGAGCTGCCGTGTGAGACGATCGTTGCCGTTGCTCCGGCCAAGATCAACCTCACGCTGGAAATCGTGGGCAAACTACCCAACGGCTACCACGCACTCGAATCGTTGATGCTCACGGTCGACTGGGTCGACACATTGGAGTTTCGACGAACCGACCGTGACCTCAGTCTGAGTTGCGATGCGCCAGGAGTGCCGTGCGATCCACGGAATCTCGTGTGGAAGGCCGCCGATGCGCTGCGGACGTATGCGGGTGTTTCGTATGGCGCTGCGATGCGATTAACGAAGCGGATTCCGCACGAAGCTGGGCTGGGCGGCGGATCGAGCGACGCCGCAACAACACTATTGGCTCTGAATCAGCTGTGGGGCTTACGGTTCAGGCGTGAGGAACTGTCGACAATTGCGGCGACGATCGGTTCGGACGTAGCGTTCTTTTTGTCCGCGCCCGCCGCGTGGTGTACGGGTCGCGGTGAGATCATCACGCCAGTCGCGGTTGGCCGACGACTCCACGTGCTGGTCGTGAAACCGAAGGTTGGCTTGTCGACGAAAGCGGTTTATGGACGCTTGCAGTTGCCGTCGCAACCTGTGGATGCACATGCGGCATGCGACGCGTTACGAACAGGTGATGCGGTCGAGTTGAGTCGGTTGTTGATGAATCGCTTGGAGGAGCCTGCGTTCGGTCTGGAACCGAGCGTGGCAAAGCTGTGTGATCGATTGCGGCAGTTGCATCCGCTCGCAGCCCAAATGAGTGGTAGCGGATCGGCGGTGTTTGCTCTGTGTCGTGACGCCGAAGAGGCGACGCGAATTGCGACAGCGATTCGCACGGACCCGAATTTCTCCGACCTTCAAGTTGCGGTGTGCCGAAGTTGGCCCACCTAACACTCGCCGAGGTATCGACTCGACGCCACAGCAAGGAGTACGCCGGTGCAGATCACGGAAGTTCGCATCAAGTTGTGCGAGGAAAACCACGAACGCCTACTCGCCTTCTGCTCGATCACGTTCGATCACATGTTCGTCATTCGCGATTTGAAAATCATCGAAGGCACTCGCGGGATGTTCGTCGCGATGCCGAGCCGAAAACTCACCGACCGTTGTTACGGTTGTGGTTGCAAAAACCACCTGCGCGCGCGATTCTGCAACGGCTGCGGTCATAAACTCGACGACCTGCGGGCAATGCGTGAAGTCGATGGTCGCGCGAAGCTGCACGCGGACATCGCCCATCCGATCAACAGCCGGGCCCGCGAAACGATCCAATCGGCAATCGCCAAAGCGTATCACGAAGAAAAAGAACGCGCGAAGCTGCCAGGCTATCAATGTCGTTACGACGACTACGACAGCGATTACGAACTGGACGATGTCGCGATGTCGTACGGCGATCTGGTTCGGACGCCGCCTGGGTACACGGCGCACGGTCCCCATCCCACGGGCCAGCCGATGCATGCCACGGCCGATTCGCCAACCCGAACCGCGACGACCACCGTGAACGCGTTCGGCGAAGGTATTCTGTGACTGGACGATGTCTTCGAAGCCGTTCGATTCTACTCTGAAACAACTCTTCACGGATTTTGCCGCTGGCTGGGTGCGGGTACTCTCACCGCACCTCGGTTTACCCCCAAATCTGACCGTGGAGCCGTTGAACGTCGATTTGTCGACAGTTCAACGCGACGCGGACACAGTCTATCGCGTGGGCACATCGAGTCTGTTGCACATCGAATCGCAAGCCTCGCACAAAAGCGATTTGCCGGAACGTCTCCTCGAATACAACGTGCTACTGACTCGGCGTTACGCGGTCGAGTCGGTGTATTCAGTCGCGGTCCTGCTACGACCGGAGGCGAACACGACTGGGTTAACGGGCACGCTCATTCGACGCCACGCCGACGGGCGCGAGTATCATCGTTTCGACTATACAGTCGTGCGGATGTGGGAGCAATCGTTGGAGACGGTCTTGGCCGGCGGTGTCGGATTGTGGCCACTCGCACTCTTGAGCAACGACGTTCGCGGCCAGTTGGAAGAACTCGTCCCTCGCATGGATGCCGAGTTACGCGCCCACGCACCGTCGGACGAGATGCGACAAACGCTGTTGATGGCGAGTTACATTTTGCTGGGATTGCGGTATGATGATACTGAGATTCTGCCAGGGTTTTTGAGGATACAAGGCATGGAAGAATCCAGCACCTATCAGGCGATTATTCGCAAGGGCCGACACGAAGGCCGACACGAAGGCATACTGGAAGATCGACAGTTAGTGCTTCTCGACATTCTTCGCGATCGGTTCCAGATTGTGCCGCCGGAACTTGAATCACGTGTGATGCAGACCACGGATCTCCAACGGCTTCAAGCCGCAATTCGGCAATCGTATCGCATCACGCAACTGAACGAATTCCAGCTGTAATTGACGTAACTCCGTTCTTCCGCGTAGGCTGTCGGCCTCACGGAGGAGCCGCATGACGAAACGATTACCCACCCCCACTCCCCCCACGACGCCGCTCGCGTGGTTGCCATACCTGTGGCAAACGGTTCTTTTTCCGAGTCATGCGGATACGAAGACACGCATTCGCTGGCTTTCGCTGGCGCTCGTCGTGGTGATGCCCGCCCTGTTGCTCTACTCCACGTTAAACTTTCATCTGCTGGAGCCAGACGAAGGCCGCTACGCCCAGATTCCGAAGGAAATGCTTTCGACGGGCCGATACCTCGTACCGACGCTCCAGGGCGAACCGTATCTCGACAAGCCGCCGCTCATGTACTGGCTCGTCGCATTAAGTTACCACGCATTCGGCGTGAGCGAATCGGCGGCGCGACTGGTGCCGGCCCTCTGTGTGCATCTGACAATCCTGAGTGTCTATCTCTTGGGTCGACGCAGTCTCGGCGAACGGTCGGCGTTCTGGGCAGCGATAGTGTTGAGCGTCGCGCCTGGTTTCATCAGCGTAGCGCGGTTGCTCTTGCTCGACGGGCTGCTCACCCTCTGCGTGACGCTCTCGGTATTGTGCGGATTTGAAGCCGTACGCGGCGGCGTGTTGAATCGTCGCTGGTGGTATCTCTCGGCGATTGCGTCGGGTTTGGGGTTCCTCACGAAGGGGCCGATCTCCGAAATCCTCTTGTTCCCTCCGTTACTCGCGTTCGCGTGGCTGGCGGCGAATCCGGCGCGTGTCCGGTTACGTGATTTAGTCGGCTTCGGAGCCGTCGTCATCGGCATCAATTTGCCGTGGTATGTCGGCATCTATTTGCAGCAACCCGTGTTCTTGAAGTACTTCTTTTGGGAACACAACGTGATGCGGTTCGTGCAACCGTTCGATCACCTGCAACCGATCTGGTACTACGCTCCGCTTCTGCTCGCCGGACTGCTCCCTGGGACGGTCTTTTTCGGAATGTATCTCCGATCGTTGTTGTTCGACTCAGCAGCGAACACGCGCTCGGCGGCGGGCGGATTCTGGTTGCTCGCTGGGTTGTGGTGCGTCGCGTTCTTCAGTATCTCTGGCTCGAAACTGCCCACCTATATTCTGCCGGCCTATCCGTTTCTCACACTCGCACTCGGCGAGTTCATCGCACGCTCACGCTGGAATACACACTGGTTCCCACGTGTTAGCGTGGTCGGTTTCGCGGCGTTGCTGTTCGTGTTTCATTCGTTCGTGTTGCCGAAGTATGCCGAACAACGATCCCCCTACGGTCAGCCGGACATTGTCGCGAAGTATGTGAACGAGCCAAACACACCTGTCGTGACGTATCCGCGGAATGTTGATTCGGTCGCGTTCTATTCCGATCGTGCGGACTTCGATCGTGTGCGCAGCAAAGATGTGAATCAACTCATGGTGGACATGCACCATCGTCCGCGAACCGTGATCCTCTTCACGCACAGGCATTCGTTCGAGGCGTTTTCGTACGCCTTGCCGGAATCGCTCCGAGTCGCAGAACATGTGACGCTCAAACGGCCCGTGAAGTCGCTCTGGGATAAACTCGTCGGCGACACGCCCTGGGGACTGGCGGACATTGCCGTCATCGTTCCGCACGGCGTCGCGCGTGCCCAAAGTCGTTAAGAACTCCCAGAATCACATGATCCGCGAACATTCTCACGAGTGCCGTCTCTTTCCCTTACGGGTGAGACTGTAAAACAGACTCGTGGAAATGTTCGTTGTGAGGACGTGGTTCATGAGCAGTGCGAAGAAGTGGTTCCAGACTGCGGCGATTGACTATCCGAATAGTCGTCCGCACATCGGCACGGCGTTCGAGAAAATCGGCGCTGACGTGCAAGCACGCTATCGCCGGATGGAAGGCTACGATGTCACGTTCCTCATGGGTAACGACGAAAACACACTCAAAGTCGCGGACAAGGCGAAAGAACTAGGACAAGAACCGCAAGCCTATTGCGACGAGATGGCGCGCCAATTCCGTGAAGTGTGGGACGCGCTCGACATCAGTTATGATGCCTTCATTCAAACCAGTCATGCACGCCATAAGGAATGCTGCACGAAATTCATTCAAAAAGTGTATGACAACGGCTACATCTATAAAGGCGAGTATAGTGGGTGGTTTTGCCAAGGCTGTGAGGAGTTCAAGAGCGACAAACTTCATGCAGAAAATCAGGGGAAGTGTCCGAACCATACTCGTCCGCTCATT
This sequence comes from Ottelia alismoides, assembly GCA_037367405.1. Classification (NCBI taxonomy): domain Eukaryota; kingdom Viridiplantae; phylum Streptophyta; class Magnoliopsida; order Alismatales; family Hydrocharitaceae; genus Ottelia; species Ottelia alismoides. The sequence continues at coordinate 111,290 of JAZKJV010005412.1, forward strand.
CGCCGCACGGAACCGTGTTATTTCTTTAAACTGAGCGCGTTTCAAGATCGACTCTTGGCGTATCTCAAGGACAATCCTGAGTTCGTGCAACCGGACAGCCGCCGCAATGAAATGATCGGCTTCATCGAGGCGGAGGGGTTGACCGATCTGAACATCTCGCGGCAGGGCGAGCAATGGGGGATCCCACTCCCATTCGATCCGAGTTTCACCATTTATGTGTGGTTCGATGCCCTCCTGACCTACATCACAGGCATCGGCTATGGCGATGACGAAGCGCAATTCCAGAAAAACTGGCCGTGCGATACGCATTTCATTGGTAAAGATATCACACGATTCCACACGCACATCTGGCCAGCGATGCTGTGGGCGGCCGGATACGAAGCGCCGAAACGGGTGTTCAGTCACGGCTTCGTATACTTCGACGGCGCAAAGATTGGTAAAGAGCGACTGGAAGAATTGAAGAAGAAAGGTCTCGCATATCTGTTTGAGCCAATGGAGATCATCAACAAATTCTCATCAGAAGCGTTTCGTTACTATTTCATGCGCGAATGCCCGTATCCAGGCGACGGCGACATGACTCCGGAACGATTCATTGAAGTGTACAATACGGAACTTGCAAACAATCTCGGTAACATGTTTAGTCGTGAACTTACGATCACCTATAAGAACTTCGGTGGCGTCTTCGCGAATACGGCGAATGTCGTTCCGGATCCTATCGTGGCGCCGAAGGCGTTGGCGGAACTGGTCGCGACGGTTCGTTCGCACGTCGAGAATTGCCGATACAATCTCGCGTTGCAAGCGATCGTGCAAGACTTCCTTACGCCGACGAATCAGTATCTCGAAGCGCACGCGCCGTGGAAGTTGGTGAAGACCGACACGGAGGCGGCGAAGAAGGTACTGTTCAACGCCGTGCAATCGCTCCGCATCGCGGCGATTCTGCTAAAGCCGTTCATCCCACGCTCGGCGGAGGCGATCTACACGAGCTTCAATTTCCCCCAACCGTGGGCGAATGTCTCCTATGCCGACGCGGCGGAAGTGCGAGCGCAACCGGATGATCTTCGCATCGTCGCGGAACTGATCGATGGTAAGCCGAAACCACTCTTTATGCGGATTGGTTAATTGTGCGGTTCGCGAGTGGTGTACACCGTCGGCCACGAATCGAGCGGACGTGACGCCCACCGTGGTTGTGGCGTCCGATCCGCGATCCACACACGGGCGACGCTGCGAATTGTCTCTTCGTGAATCGGCTGCGAGAAGATATACGCCGTCGGATGCGCACGGAGCGCCGCGGCGAGTTGGGCCGCATCATTCGCAACCACGACCGGTCGCGAGACATACACCATGATCGGCGTCGGATTCGACGTCATGACGATGACCGTGTCGTCGGATTGCGTACGGTCTCGGACTCGTTCGATGAGTGCTAATTCGACTTTGAATCGATCAGTACGATCGAGCCATACACCATTCAAATACATCATCGCACCACCAATCAGCGTAAACAATCCGACCCCTGCCAATCCCTTCTCGCCGCGTCCGCAAGCCCACACACTCCCCACCACCAACACGAAAACGCTTAGCGCCACCAGTGTGAGTTCCAGTATCGGCGCGGCGGTCTGACGCGCGCCAAGCCACACGCCAACTCCGAGCGCGACGGCGAAACAGATCATCACGCCACGCACCAACCAACGCGAGCGAGCGAAGCGTGCGAATTGGTCGCACCACCACGGCAAGCCATCCGCCGCCCACACGGCACACGGCGGTAACGCGTAGATTAAGTAATGGTGGTGTTTGCCGGAAACCACACTCAACACAATGCCAAGCGATCCGAACCACACCCACAACCAACGATCAAACGAACCGGCCTCGGCCCATGCTCGTTGCAAGGACGGACGCAACGCGGGTAACAGCGTCAGAGTCCATGGCGCGATCTGCCACGGGATCGTCGTGAGGTAATACCAGAATGGCTTCGGATTGTACGCGACGGACGAGTCGAGACGTCCAACAGTGTGGTACTTCCACAACTCAAAGGCTTCCGGATACCGTTGCAGGACCGCGATCGGCCACGCGAGTCCCACCGCCGCCGCGATGAGCCATCCGATCGGATTCACAAACCAACGCCCACTTTTTCCCCCATGGATCACGAGCCAAACGGCGATGGGCACGCCGATCATCACGGCACCAAAGATCATCCCTTTCACGAGCTGAGTCGCGCCGAGCAGCGCGAAGAACGCCAGATAGATCGCCCACGAGTCGACACCAGTGTTGACCCACGATCGTGCGTAGAGCGAGAGTGCGAACAGGACGATCGACCAGAGATAGATATCCGACTCTGCGAGTCGTGCGTACGTGACAACGTATGTGCTCGTGGCGAGAATCATCCCTGCGCAAAGTCCAAGGATTGGTGTGCGAAATCGACTCACCAACGCCGTGAACACGGCGACTCCGAAAATGCTCAATACCGCGCCCGGCAGCCTCGCCGTAAATGCCGATCGCTCGCCGAGGAGTTGGCTGACAGACGCCGCGCACCATTGTGGAAGCGGCGGCTTTTCGAGCCACGGCGCGCCCGCGACCCGCGGTACTAGCCAGTCGTCCGTTTGCACCATTTCGCGAGCGCCCTGCACAACATAGCCTTCGTGTGCGGTGATCGTGCGAGCGGAACCAAGCCACGGCAATATTATCAAGGATGCATAAAGGATCGTGAGGCAAGTGGCGGTACGAGTCGACCACTGAAATGATGGTGGTATCAGTCCGATGCGCGTGACGTGTCGTGCAAGGGAAGTTTGCGCAGGCATGCGGTTGCTTCAGTCTAGTATTCCGTACTGATGCAATCTTTGTCGAATCCGCAGGCCAGGAAACTTGAAGTGAATTGGGAGCGGTCGTGGTCGTGAACTCCGAATCGGAAGCCGTTCCAGAACGGTGAATGCGTCCGATTCGGAGCGAGACCGGCTTAATTCCGTGGGAAAATACCCTGATCAAATGGGTCGAACGTATCGAACGTGCTCGCGTTTTCGTCGTTCGGTAATACCTCGATGTCGCGGGTGCCGTCTTCGCCCAACGCACCACCACGAACACGACGCCCAGTTCGGTCGTCCGCCGAACCGGCGAGGAAGCTATTGCCTTCTTGTGTGGGAACTGGGAAGCCATCCTCGCGGCGGGCGCGGAACACTTTCACTTCCGGTCCACCACCTTGGCCAGGTGTTGTTAGAATCGAGAACTGTAATCCACCACGCAAATCGCTGAGCGAAACCGACACGCCGCCGCGGAACGCTTCGTCATAGGCGAAGTAGTTGAGTACAACTTTGTCAGAGACGGCATCATACAGCGTGACACGCGGTCCGCCTGTGAATCCGGCGCCCACGAGGATTTGCGAGTACCCTTTGCCCAGGGCATCTTTCACGTCCAGCGTCAGACCGCCGCGGAAGGTGTCTTCAAAGATCATGACCGAGCGGAAGAGCGTGCCGGTTTCGCCATCGTAGATATTGATGATCGGCGCGCCGCCGTTGCCCGCGACGGCGATAACATCGTTCTGTCCGTCGTTGGTCACGTCCGCGACTGCCACGCGCACGCCGCCCGTGAAGCTGTTATCGAACACGTTCAGTGTGAATCGCGTGGAACCCGTACCATCAACGACGTTAACGACCGGCGCGTTACCAGGGGCTACGGGCTGTGCCGTGATTGTGACCGGCGCGGCGCCTGGCGTTACACCGACCGAAACGCTGTCGGAGTTGCTTGTGGAACCGCCCGCTCGCGGTGTGAATTCGGCTCGCAGGTTCCGCGTGCCCGCCACGCCGAAGCTCGTAATCACGCCCGCCCGCGAGTCCACGACATTCGCCGTGCCGATCTTGGTCGAGCCATCGAAGAACGCAACCGTACCCGACTCCGTACCGTTCCCACTCAACAACGCCGTGAGCAAGATCGAACGATCGGTTCCGACTGCGGTCCGTGAGGGGCTGAGTGAGACCTTTGCCGGACCAGCGTCGATTACGTTGACGTTGAACGCTTGCGTATCGAAATCCGTCGTCGCGCCGCGTACACCTGCCAACACGCGGACCGTGCCCGTGAAGTCGGCTGGAGCCGTGATTGTCAGTTCACCTGTTTGGCTGTTGACACTGGTGCTGACATTGCTCGGCGGCGTATTGATGTCACCTGTCGAGCCAATTTGATAGGTTAACACGCCTTTATCGAGGTTCGATGTCGGCAGAATGATCGATGTGGTACCGCCCTTGGTCACCGTCACGTCTGGGATGTTACCCAGGAATGGGCGCTCGTTCTCGGCGTCTGCGGTAGCCGTCACCGTGAACGACTTGTCTTGTCGCACGTTGTCGCCGTCGATCGCCTGAATACTGATGTTCGCCGAACTCGTGGTGTTGTTGAAGGCCTGAATTCGGAGTACGGCGTTCTTCGTATCTTCGATGATCGTAGCCTTGGTCACGATCGCCGGATTTGTCGCCTGATCAGTCTTCTGACCCAGCGAATTCAGGTTGACCTGTCCACGAATGATCTTTTCGAAGACATCGAAGCCGCTTGTGAGTTGGCCGAGGATACTATGGTTGAAGTTCAAATGCTCCGGACGACTGCTCAAGGGCGTATCGATATCCGTGATGAAGTATTGCGAGCCGTTGCCGTCATCGCCAGCGTTCGCGAACGCCAGAATGCCCTTGCTCTGGAACGTGTAATCCGTGTTGAACTCGTCAATCACGGGCGTCGGAAAGCCAGGGGGATTACCACCGCTGCCGTTGTTCGTCGCCGAACCGCCCTGAATGACGAAGTCATCGGCGATGCGGAAGAACGTTTTCCCATCGTAGAACCCTTGATTCGTCAGATCGATGATCCGCTGCACGCCGAGCGGCGCCGATTGATCGAACAGCGCCAGCGTGATCGTGCCGCTGAAATTGGCTCCGTTGACATCCTTGCCACTCACTTCGAGTTGCAGGGTTTTGCTGACCGCAGAATGTCGACGCGAATATCCGAGTTATCGCTCTGAGCCGTGACGACCGTGCGCCCGTTCGGCGTTGCGGTGTTCGTCACTGGCACAAAGAGCGGTTTTTGATTTGAGAACGTGTCGTTGGCGATGTCGAGCAGGCTGACCGCCGGCACTTCGCGCCCTTCGAGCTGCTCGGTGTGCAATCGCGCCGAGGTTGTGCGTTGAGCGCGAGACGAACCAGACGATCCGAACCAACGAGAAAAGCCACGCAGCGACATTGCGGACCCTCACAGGATGAGCCGTGTTCACTAGACTTAAGACGTTTTTTCGGTCAATCCGGTTGTGCGGCGTCGATCGAATTGACCCTCCACTGCTTGTTGAATCCGATTCGCCGCCGTCCGACTAGCAGCGACCGCTACACTTTTCGCGTCTCACCTAAAGTGCGAGCGCCTTACAATCCCACCCTATGGCACAATTAACGCATGATCGACTGAAGTCCGCCTATCTTCTCGCCCGCGATGCTTTACTCGCGGAACGGACGCCGCAGGGGTACTGGGTCGGCGAATTGTCGTCGTCTGCGCTCAGTACCGCCGTCGCGATGATCGCGCTACACATCGTCGACGCCGAGAAACACGCCACGCGGATTCAACACGGCGGACGCTGGCTGATCGCGACCCAGAACGCCGACGGCGGATGGGGCGATACCACCAAGAGCTTCTCCAACATCTCTACCTCCATGCTCGTCCGCGCGGCGTGGGAGATCGTGCAGATTCACGATGCTACAGCGCTCGCGAAGCTGGAATCGTATTTGTCGGCCAAATGCGGTCGGACGACGGCCGAGCGAGCGGAAGCGATTCGTCGACGCTACGGCCCAGACCGGACGTTCAGTGTGCCGATTCTGATGACCTGCGCCCTCGCGAAACTGGTGCCGTGGCGCGAAGTGCCACGACTTCCCTTCGAACTCGCGTGCTTACCGCAAAGCTGGTATCGCTTCGCCGGACTGCCAGTCGTGAGCTATGCGTTGCCGGCCCTGATCGCGATCGGACAAGTCATCGAACACTATCGCCCCTCGTGGAATCCGCTCCGCAAGCTGGCGAAGTCGCCGAGTTTAGAAGTGCTGCGGACCATCCAACCGTCGAGCGGCGGCTACCTCGAAGCCACGCCGTTGACCGCATTCGTGACGATGAGTCTCGCGAGTTGCGGTCACGCAAATCATGACGTCGTGCAAGATGCCGTGCGATTTCTGGTGAACTCGGTTCGCGCGGATGGGAGTTGGCCGATTGACACGAATTTAAGTATCTGGGTCACGACGCTCAGTGTGAATGCGCTCGCGGCCGCAGGCGATCTGGAATCACTACCGAACCGCGTCGAATTGCGTGACTGGCTACTCAACCAGCAAACGCGCGAACCGCACCCCTACACGGGCGCCGCGCCGGGCGCCTGGGGCTGGAGCGATGAGCCAGGTAGCGTGCCGGATTGCGACGATACGCCTGGCGCGATTCTGGCGCTGCGTTACTTGGAGATGCCGAGCAATCATGAATCGATTGCGTTGGCGAACGTGTGGATGCGAGACTTACGCAATCGCGATGGGGGACAGCCGACTTTCTGCCGCGGTTGGGGGAAACTACCGTTCGACCGCAGCGGTTGCGATCTGACCGCTCATGCGATCCGAGCTTGGGGGGATCTGACGTGGTGTCGCGACGGGTTTGCATATCTGGCGAAGGAGCAACGCCCAGACGGTTCGTGGTTGCCGTTGTGGTTCGGCAATCAGCACGCGCCGGACGACATCAATCCGGTCTATGGCACGGCGCGCGTGTTGGCGGCGTATCGCGATTTACGGCGTGAGCATGACGACGCCTGTCGGCGTGGCGTGGCGTATCTGCTGAGCGTGCAAAACGCCGACGGCGGTTGGGGCGGAGCGGCTGGCTGTCCGTCGAGCGTGGAAGAAACGGCGGTTGTCGTCGAAGTGCTCTTGGAGTTGATGCCCAGCGAGGCGGTGTGGCGTGGTGTGGCGTGGCTCGTTGAGGCGGTTGAAACCGGTCGGTTCCGTGACGCTGCGCCGATCGGCTTCTACTTCGCGAAGCTATGGTACTACGAAAAACTGTATCCAATCATATTCACTGTTGCGGCACTCGGTCGAGCACGATTACGACTCTAAAGGTTAAATCAGATGAAATCTTGAAATGAACTGGAAAACACGATTCGTTGCCGACTAACTGGCGAGCAGACAATTGTGGCCAGGAATTCAAGTAATTGAATGTGATGCCATCGCTACCAATCCGTGATCATTTGCGGCGACACTTCCATTCTCATAACTGAATTTGGCATCATTTTTCCTTCTCGATTACACGCTTTGCACTGGATCCATCATATATGTCGACTGCTCTACTTTCCGCACGCTCCGAAACGCTTCAGCTCGAATCGGCGTTGTGTCCGATCTGCGAACGTGAAGATGTCGACCCCATCGCGGTCGGCGAAGATTTCGAGTACCGCACCTGTCGCGATCAATTTTTGGTCGTGCGTTGTCGTGCGTGTCAACTCGTGTTTCTCAATCCGCGCCCGAGCGCCGCGGCGTTCCGCACGATCTACCCCAACAACTACCACGCCTTCGAATTCCAAGCCGAGCAATACGGTCTCGTCTATCGCGTGCGGCGACGACTCGAAGCGCGACGATTGCTGACCTGGTGCCAGGGCCTGCCCGCAAATGCTCGCATTCTCGATGTGGGTTGCGGCGATGGTTTTCATTTGCGAATTCTGCGTGATTTCGGCCCCAAAACCTGGACACTGCACGGTGTCGACGCCGACGCGCGCGCGATCGCCGTGGCACAACAACACGGCTTGACGGCGTTCGAGGGGGACATCACGTCTGCTCCACTCGAAGGCGAATATGATCTCGCGTTCCTCATCATGACGATCGAACACGTCGCCGAACCGATCGAGTTGCTGCGTGACATTCGCTCGCGACTTCGGCCAGGTGGACGGCTCGTGGTCGTGACCGATAACGTCGGCTCGCCGGATTTCCGCATCTTCGGCGGACGCCATTGGGGCGGTTATCACTTCCCACGCCATTTTCACCTCTTCGATCGCACGACCTTAGCCACCGCCGCGAATGCCGCAGGCTTCGATGTCGACCGCATTCGTACCGCGATGAGTCCGGTCAACTGGACGTATTCGCTCCGGAACTGTGTCGACGATTGGGGCGGTCCGCGTTGGCTCGTGAATGCACTGAGTTTGAAATCGCCGATCGCGCTGGGGGTCTTTACCCTACTCGATCTTCCGCTCGCCGCACTCGGATGCGGCGCGATTCTCCAGGGCGTCTTCCGCAATCCGCACGAGTGAGTATGAACACGAAACCACCTGTTGTGATTCTGGGCGCCGGACTCGCCGGACTCACCGCCGCGACCTATTTGCGTCGGCACCATGTGAATGTGCAGGTCTACGAAGCCGGTCCGCACGTCGCCGGACTCGCGGCATCGTCGCGTGACGTCGATGGCTACACCTACGACTACGGTGCGCACTTCATTACGAATCGTCTCGCGGCGGCGGTCGGTGTCGCGGCGACGTGTACGCCGATGCCGCGCTACGGCGAAAGCGTGTGGCTCCGCCGCAGCGTGTACTCGTACCCATTCGGCATGATGCGGAATGGTCGGTTTGTCTCGAGTGCGGTCGTGTCGAAGGTTCGCGGGCTGTTTCGGCGTCGGCGGCCGGCGAATGCGTCGGAATGGTTTCGTGCCGCGTATGGCACGGAGTTGGCGGAGCGTGTCGCGATGCCGCTCACACAAGCGTGGAGTGGTGCACCGACCGATGAACTCTCAGTGTCGGTTGGCGAGAAGTTCGCAACGAGCCTGCCACGCACGGTGATGCTGAAAGCCGCCGCGCGCTTGACGCGAAGAACCGTGGCGGTCGGCTATAGCGGAACCGTGACCGAGTCGCCGCACGTCTGGCACGTGTATCCATCTGGGGGCATTGGCGCGGTCTGTGAAGCGCTCGCGAACGAAGTGAGCGAGTGTGTGAAGACGAAATCGCCTGTCGAAGCGATTCGTGTGGAGAACGAGCGAGTTGTCGGTGTGCGTGTCGCTGGGCAGGATGTTCCGGCCTCGGCGGTGGTGAGTACCGCGCCGGTTCACATCTTGTCGAAGCTAACGGTCGGCACGGAGGCGTTGCGTCCGCTCGCGCAGTTTCGGTATCGGCCGATGGTCTTCGTGAATTTGCGCATCGACGGACCGAGCGGATTGCCGGATGTGGTCACGTGGGTGCCGGAAAAGGACTATCCGTTCTTCCGCCTGAGCGACATCGGCCTGGGGCTGCCATGGTTGGTTCCGCAAGGCAAGACGATCGTCACGGCGGACATCGGCTGCGACGTGGGGGATGCGGTCTGGAACGCGAGTGACGAGACACTCGGCGAAACCTGCATCGCAGCGCTTGAACGAATGGTACCAGGGATTCGTGCGCGTTACCTCGGTTGCCGCGTGATGCGCACACCGTTGGCGTATCCGGTCTATCGCTTGGACTATGAAGAGACTCGCCGTCGTTTCGCCGAGGGAACTGGTGTCAAGGGATTAATGAGCGTCGGTCGCAACGGCGAATTCGCACACATCCTCATGGAGGATGTGTATTGGCGTACACGACGAACGATGCACGAATGGCTGATGAGCCGCGAACGCCGATCCTCGACATGTTAAGGTGACCGGTCGGAGTTACCCACTGATTCACACGCGGTGTGCGAGAGAATCAGTGGGCTTCCGCAGATTGCGCCCACTCTTCGCAATCACACACACACAATCACACGCTTGGCGTGAGTTGAAGCGAAATCTTCGCCGCGTCGTCGGCGAGTTTCCGCACGTCTTGCGTGATCCGCATGCTGCAGAACTTCGGACCGCACATGCTACAGAACTTGGCACTCTTGAACACATCTTGCGAAGCGTTTCGTCGTGCATCCGCTTCGCGGTTTCTGGATCGAGACTCAACTCAAACTGACGATTCCAATCGAACTCGAAACGCGCTTTGCTCAGTTCATCGTCTCGCTTACGAGCATTCTTCCGTCCGCGAGCGATGTCACCTGCGTGAGCCGCGATCTTGTACGCGATCACGCCCTGTCGCACATCGTCTTTGTTCGGCAAACCGAGGTGCTCTTTCGCGTCACGTAGCAGAGCATCGCGGCACCGGCCTCGGCGGCGAGTGCGGCGCCGATCGCACTGGTGATGTGGTCGTAGCCAGGCGCGATGTCGGTCACCAGCGGCCCCAACACATAGAACGGCGCGTCGTGGCACAGTTCACGTTCCTTCTCGATGTTCATCTTCACCAGATGCATCGGAATGTGGCCTGGGCCTTCGATCATGACCTGACACCCATGCTTCCACGCCTTGAGGGTCAGTTCGCCGAGCGTTTTCAATTCCGAGAACTGCGCCTCGTCGTTCGCATCGGCCAGGCAGCCTGGGCGGAGACCGTCGCCGAGCGAGAAGGTCACGTCGTAGGCCCGCATGATCTCGCACAGCTCGTCGAAGTGTGTGTACCATGGGTTCTGCTGGTGATGGGCGACCATCCAGCCAGCCATGAGCGATCCGCCACGCGGAGACGATGCCCGTCACGCGATTGCGTGTCAGTGGTACGTGTTCGAGGAGGCACGCCTGCGTGGATCGTCATGTAGTCGACACCCTGCTTCGCCTGATGCTCGACCATGTCCAGCATCATTCGCGGCGTGATGTCGCGAGGGTCTTTCACTTGTTGGATGATCTGGGTAAATCGGCACGGTGCCAATTGGGACGGGCGAAGCCTCGACGATCGCTTGGCGAATGCCGTCGATGTTACCGCCGGTCGACAAATCCATCACGGTGTCGGCGCCGAGGTGAACGGCGGTGTGGGAGTTTTTCGAGTTCGTCGTCGACTTTGCCTGTGACCGCCGAGTTGCCGATATTGGCGTTGATTTTACACATCGACGCGACGCCGATGCACATCGGTTCGAGCTTGCCCTTGAGGTGATTCACGTTCGCTGGAATCACCATGCGTCCGCGTGCGACCTCGGCGCGGATCAGTTCCGGAGCAAGGTCTTCGCGTTTCGCGACGTAGGCCATCTCTGGCGTAATGGTGCCCGCCCGTGCGGCTTCAAGTTGAGTCATGGGTGAATGTGGAATGCGGAGTGCGAATTTCGGAATGAAGACAAGAAATGGTTTGCGGGTTTTGCACACCGCATTCCGAATTCTGCATTCCAAATTCGTGGAAGCGCCTCCCTACGCCGGAATGATCCGGTTCAGGTTCTAAGGGTGTGTTCTCAGCCCACTCATCCGGAGCAGGCACCCCTGGCACTGTTATTCGTAGACGCTTGATCAACAGAAAGGGAAGGGCTATTCGCACGGATCGAGTGGAGACCGGTCATGGGTCCACGACGATTGATCGAGTCGCAAGGACCGTGGCTGGGGTACGAAACGAGATGATCACGTAGATGATCACGGCGACTACATCCTCGCCGTGATCGATTCCGAACGATTTCCGAACGATTTCCGACCGATTATGGAACACGCTCTACGAATTCCGATAATCGGCGAATGTTACACCAGGCAGTTTCTTGATGACGTTCGCCTTCTCGACGCCCTGTGAGCCGTTGATCGAGACCCTGGTAGCGGAAGCTGAATCGCTCGTGATCCAGACCCAGCAGGTGTAGCACGGTCGCGTGCCAGTCGCGGAGGTGGCACGGATCCTTGACGATGTTGTAGCTGAAATCGTCCGTTTCACCGTAGACCACGCCGCCTTTGATGCCACCGCCCGCCATCCAAATCGTGTAACAGCGTGGATGGTGATCGCGACCGTAATTGGTTTTGCTCAAGCCACCCTGGCTGTAAATCGTCCGGCCGAATTCGCCGCCCCAAATCACGAGCGTGCTGTCGAGCATGCCGCGTTTCTTTAAATCTTGAATGAGGGCGTAGCACGGCTGATCGACATCCTTGCACTGGTCCGGCATACGACCGGCGAGGTTGCCGTGGTGGTCCCAGTTGTTGTGGTACACCTGCACGAATCGCACGCCCTTCTCGACGAGTTTGCGCGCCATGAGCGCCGTATAGGCGAAGGTTCCAGGCTTTTTCACGTCTGGGCCGTACGACTCGAGTGTCTTTGCGTCCTCCTTCGCGAGGTCGGTCAGGTCCGGCACGCTGGTTTGCATGCGATACGCCATCTCGTACTGAGCGATGCGAGTTTGCGTTTCCGGATCGCCGAGTTCCGCCAGTTTCATTTCGTTGAGTTGCTTCAGGCCGTCGAGCGTTTTGCGGCGCAGTTCGCTCGAAACGCCAGGAGGATGTTGATGTAGAGGATCGGATCCCCCTTCGCACGGAACGACACGCCCGCATGTTCGCCAGGCAGGTATCCGCTCTGCCAGAGTCGTGCCGAGATCGCCTGCACTTGTTCCTGGTTCGACGGCACCGCAACCATCACCACGAACGTCGGCAAGTTTTGATTCAGGCTACCGAGACCGTAACTCATCCATGCGCCGAGGCACGGCCGACCCGTGACTTGGTTGCCGGTTTGGATGTACGTGATCGCCGGTTCGTGGTTGATCGCTTCGGTGTGCATGCTGCGGATGAAGCAGAGATCGTTCGCTATCTTCGCTTTCCACGGCAGCACTTCACTGATCCACGCACCGCCGTCGCCGTACTGGGCGAATTTGTATTTGCTCGGCGCGATGGGGAAGCGTTTCTGTCCGCTGGTCATGGTCGTGAGTCGCTGACCGTTGCGGATGGTTTCCGGCAGGTCTTTGTCGTACATCTCCTGCATTTTCGGCTTGTAGTCGAACAGGTCCATTTGGGCCGGTCCGCCGACCATGTGCAAGTAGATGATGTTTTTGCATTTCGCAGGGAAGTGTGTTTCGGCGAGTGCGGCGCCGATGCCGGTTTTGGTGCCGGTCGCTTTCGTGGGCGCCGCCGCGGAGCCGTCGAGTGTCGCGAGCGCCGTCGCGCCGAGGCTGAACGTCGCCGACTTGAAGAACATCCGCCGCGTTTCGGTGCGGACGTGTTCTTGAAACAGCGATTCGTTCGCGAAGAGTCGATCGAGTGGGTGCATGAGGTTCTCCGTAGTAGCACACTCGTTCTGCGAGTGTGGTGGGAAGGTTATGGTCTCGCAGTGGCTCACTCGCGCCGCGAGTGAAGTGGTTTCTGTGTCTGCTTCTGTGTTTGGGTTTGAACACAGCATTGTCGTAGAGACACTCGCAGAGCGAGTATCCCACTACGACTGACTACCTTGCATAACACCTCATCCAAATTCATCACTTGGTTCGCCAGCATCGTCCACGCGGCGAGTTCGATCGTGTCGAGTTTCGCGTCGGCTTTCGATCGCCATAGGCAATCAACTTCTTCGCCTCCGTGGTCTTGCTCGCGAAGTCCTTGCGTAACGCGTCCAACGACTCCTTCACAATCGGACGTTCCTTCGCATCGAACACTCGTGCCAGCAGGCGCTTCGCCAAGAAGTCGAGCCGCTCGTCGTCCGTCGTGCCACTCTTAATGGTGTTCTCCGCCAACACCCTCGCCGCTTCCACGAACTGCACGTCATTGAGAGTCACGAGTGCTTGCAGCGGCGTGTTCGTGCGTTCACGCTTCACGACGCAGGTCTCGCGGTTCGGTGCGTTAAACACTTCCATACTCGCGGGCGGAGCAGATCGCTTCCAGAACGTGTACATGCTGCGACGATAGAGGTTTTCACCCTTGTCTTGCACATAGTTCCGTGTGTTGCTACCGATCATCGCGACAGCCTCCCAGACCCCTTCGGGCTGATACGGCTTCACGCTCGGACCGCCGATCTTCTTCACAAGCAAACCGCTCGATGCCAGTGCGTAATCGCGAATCATCTCGGCGTCCATGCGGAATCGCGGTCCGCGACTGTACCACTTATTCGATGGGTCTTTCTCCAACTTCTCGGCGGTGAGTGCGGCGGATTGACGATAAGTCGAACTCATCACGAGCATCTTGAAGAATCGCTTGATGTCCCAATGCGATTCGAATTCCTCCGCCAGCCAGTCGAGCAACTCAGGGTGCGACGGCAGTTCGCCCGTGATGCCAAAATCGCCGGCGGTGCGAACGAGGCCATTGCCGAACAACTCCTGCCAGAATCGGTTCACCGTCACGCGGCTAGTGAGCGGATGCTCCTTCAGCAACAGCCACTTTGCGAAGCCGAGCCGATTCTTGGGGAAGTCGGCAGGGAAGGGCGGCAATGCCTTCGGCGTGCTGGGGGCGACTTTGTCCTTCCGCTTGTCGTAATCGCCGCGGGCCAGAATGTAGGCTTCGGGCATCGAGGACTTTTCCGACGACACGTGGGCGATCGTTCCGCGGCCCTTGATCGCGGCTTCGTCGACTTTGATCTTCGCTTCCTCGGCAACCAAGGCTTTCGATTGCTCATCCTGTGTCGCCAGCCACCAACTGAACAGTTCGTCGGTCTGTTCTCGGGTGCGCTTCTCGCTTGCTTGTTGCAAGATGCTACCGACGCTGCCCGACTTCACAAGTTGCTCGATTTCCGGGCTGCTTAACGCACGGCTATAAATGCGGAAGTCGGCAATACCAATCGCCCGCAG
>JAZKJV010005413.1:0-70414 GCA_037367405.1 Ottelia alismoides
TGATTATAATATGTTTTTAATGTTAATAATTTTATGTCGACATGGTTAAAAAATAGTATACCAAAAAAATTGTAGGGTCAATATAAGTAATCCCAATCCAAAAATGCAGGGTTGGAGCTAGGGGTATGCCAGGATACTCCGATATACCCTGGCAACCAAACAGGCCCTAAAGTCTAATAGCGAGAGAAAATGTCTGTTTGGCTGAACAGGCAAATGTGCAATTTTAACGATAAGATGTTACTGATAAAACAAACAAAATTGTTAGATTAAGAATGTACTACTCAGATGATATATTTGAAACATCGAGTCAAAATCACAGTATGGCAGAAACAAGACTACAACTTTTAAACCTCTTAAGCAGAATTATCAAGATCAGACTCAGAGAGAGGGAAATGCTTCCGATAAAATGGCAAAGGCAGATTCTTCCAGTTTAAGAGTTGTGGCTTACATGAAACAACCATCTAAAAGAAAATAGGAGACGGGTCTAATACAGGACATCAATGGAAGTATATGAAAGAAGTGGAGGTAAAGCACCTTACTTTTTTGTAATCTACATCAAAGATTTAGAAAATTAGAATCACCTTTGATATTGCAGGATTCATTGTTCCCCTATGAGACGCACCCATTCCTAGTAATATACCAACTGTAGATGTCTCATGTTGCTGAAAAAAATACTTGCAGGTTAAAAGAAGAAGAGAGAAAATACAAAGAACAAACAATTTGGGATTATGTGCTATATGATGGGATGTCGATCTATTTTGCTATAGAGTCGCTTATTGTACATGAAATAGAGATATATTTCTAAAAAAGTATAATATGCAATCCATTATATTGGAGTACACGGTGCTATACTCATTTACAACTGTGTATATACGACCGGTCATATTTGTATGAGCCAGGACAGGATGTAGTGATAAGTGTATGCATTCCGAAACCTATTATTGGCAAAATTCCTTAAATCATAACTTTTCAACAGTCGGAGACAAAATCCTAAATAGTGTTTCCAACTGAGAACAATATTTAGGAATTTGCCTCAAGACAGTTGGATCTATTCAACATGCATTTAAGCAAACATTTGAATTCCATTGGAGTGTTCCATACGAGCAATGTGTTGCATGCCCGAATGTAATGAGAAGCTAGCAAGGGTTGTTACATCGCTGCCCAGATGTAGTTCAAAATTTGCAAGGGTTCTTGCATGTGAAAAGTGTGTGAGTAAATAAGCTAGTTTTGTTGCATCGTCGCCCGGATGCAGTCCAAAATTTGCAAGAATGCTAGAGTGATGGATGCATGCGAGTAAAGAAAGCCCAAAAGAGGTCGCAAAAGAAGTTGAGGATAGGCAATTGAAATATTGGCACTTGACTAGAAAATCGATGGAGATAGTAGATATGTTAGAAATGTTAGAAAAATAGGAAGCGGAAGCAGAATCAGAAATAAAGATAAAGCAATAAGAACAAGAAGATTTTAACGTGGAACTCTACTCCCTAAGGAGCAGGATGAAACCACGGGAGAAGGCCTCAAAGGCCATGTTGTGCATTGCACTTTCTCAATGAATATTGGGAGAAGACAAGAAAGTGGGGAAAAAACAATATAAGCCGATCACACAAATTTTTTCAGCTTTCAAAACATGGATAAAAATTGGCAGTTTCAAAAAAATTTCTTGGCTCTTTTTTTGCAAATTTTTTAAGCCGTTTACCTTTTTTTATTCGGCTTTCTAAATCATTTTTTTTAATTTGCGTACGGCTTTTTGTTGTACATGATTTTTTTTCTCAATTTTTTTTTAAAAAATATGACCCAATCTTGGGCCTAAAACGATGGCCATCTTCCCCCTTTTTTTTGACCCTCCAATTTTTTCCACAGCTCGATTGAGCCCACGGCCTTCATTTTCCACGTCATCATTTTTTTAAACTAAGGGCCATCGGGTCCTAGGGTTCCCTCGATGGGGACCCTCTTCAAATGCCAATACCCCCCTTTGTGAATCTGGCCTATTCGTGTGGAAACGTCTGCGGCGAACAGGGCAACGGAGCATCGCTAGGAACGCCTCGAGGAGGATCGCGAGGGCACGCGCTGCATGGAGTTCCAGGTCGTGCGGGCTAGGGCTTGCCGCCAAAGGCCGATGCTGCTGCACGAGCCAGGAGATGTGGTATCAATCTGGAAGTTCGCCGCTTGGACGCCCTCACGCGTCGACTGCGAGATTTTCCTGGCTCGTCGCCTGGGAGATGCGGCTAAGCGGTTGGGCTTGGGCTTGCATGGGCGGAGGTCTACCGCCAGGTGTTGTGGCTCTGCCTGGAGACCGACGGAACAGGAGAAGGAGGCCTCCACCTCGAGATGCGATCTGGAGGGTACGAGGTCTTTCACGATCTGGAGGGCGCAAGGTCTAGGGCTCTGATGGTGATGGGACCTTGCCTCCTTGATTTCGCGTGTGTCTGGGCTGATGACGGCGACGCTGGGTTAGGGCTTGCACAACCTGAGATGCCCTCGCCTGAAAAGGAGGGTCGAATGGGAGAGGAGGTGCGCGAGGAATCTGATGGGTTCCGCAAGGGCTTGGCATCGCCATTGATGCCGCCTGGAGACGGAGCCTGGAGGTGCATCCCAGGGTTACGGCAGCATAAATCCTTCCGCATGCGAAAAAAATCCTCTAGAACCAACTAGGAATGATACATACTCTTCAAACAACAATCGGACATGCCCTTGATAATCGAATCTCAAAAAAAAACTTTGAGAACAAAACCTTCAAAACCTCGAGAATCGAACCCGCTCTGATACCATGTTAGAAAAATAGGAAGAAGAAGCGGAATCAGAAATAAAGATAAAGCAATAAGAACAAGAAGATTTTAACGTGGAACCCTACTCACTAAGGAGCGGGATGAAACCACGGGAGAAGGCCTCAAAGGCCAGGTTATGCATTGCACTTTCTCAATGGATACAGGAGGTCTGGGGCTCCTTATATAGCCTCCACAAAGCCTCCAAGTCCCATCACTGGTAGATGTGGGACTAAACTCTTGGATGGGGTAAATGGATCCCTGAGAGATCCATTTACCATCTCACATACATATGGCGCACAACCAAATACTCCAACAAGAAAGAAGGAAGATTCAAAATATTATGTCTCCAGAAGACAAAATGGGTTGGAAAGAAAGCAAGGGAGATCGAGAAGACTTGCTTTAAATAATGATATTCAAGTAAAGAGAATGGGTAGAAATGGTGTTGGAGTGGTTGTTCATAAGGAATTGAATGATAGTGTGGTTAAGATGCAAAGATTGGGGATCGGATCATTTTGCAAATATTGCTGCTTGAAGAAGAAATACCGAATATCATCTCAGTTTATGCACCATGAACTGGTTTAGAGGAAAGGATTAAACAAGCTTTATGAGAGGATTTGGATAAGATTATGCAGGGAATCCCACAAAGAGAAATGATTTGCCTAGGTGGAGATCTTAATGGATATGTGGGAAGAATGCTCCAGGGTATGCTAGTGTTCATGAAGGAAATGGCTTCGGGGATAAAAACGAACAGGGAAAATCATTATGGATTTTGTAATAGTTTATGACATTTTCATAGCAAACACTCTCTTCAGAAGGTCGAGCATTTAATTACTTATAAGAGTGGCCCGGACTAAAACATAGATAGATTAATTTGAAATAAGGAGAAGAGATCGGTTGTGTTACAAGACTGCAAGATAATCTCAGGAGAGAGCTTGGCACATCAACATCGTTTGCTAGTCAGGTATGTGCAATAAAAAGAGTTGGTATAGAAAAGGATGGTTCCCAAGATCATTAAAACTAGATGGCGAAATCTTTCAATTGAAGCCATCAAGCTTCACGAGAAGGTTTTAAAAGACTTATCTTGAGATTATAACAGAACTACGAATGAGATGTGGGAGGCGGTAGCATCTTGTATCCGAAGGTAGCCAAAGAAATGATAGGCAAGTCTAAGTGTCAAGGAAAAAGAACTTGCCATTCATGCTACCCTAGGGCTTTATTATTTAGAAGAGAGAAACCACAATAGGTAAATCACATAGCAAGGATAGATAAAATAAATAATACATAGATTAAAAGTAATATAAAACTCTTAACACTCCTCCTCAAGCTAGAGCATAGATATCTATCATTCTCAACTTGGAACATTATCTCTGAAAAGATCCTCGAGCAAGAACCATGGTAAAGACACATGTCGTCGGTCTCCTGAACTAATATGGGAAGTGATGATAAACCCCTTTTGGATCATATCGCAGGTGAGTGGACAATCTACCTCAATATGTTTTGTTTCCTCGTGAAAAGTTGGACTATTGACAATAAAGAGAAGTCTCTGATTGTAATATTGCAACTACATGTGAAGCGATACATTGACACCCAGATCAGAAAAAACAGAATTGATCCACATCATTTCAGCATTGCACTACACCATGGCCCTATATTCATATTCAGGTTGTTCAGCACCTAGATCTTATTACCACGTCTATTTCTTGCTTTTCCATGGTACTAAAGAGTCTCCCACAAACACAACAAATCCTAAGGTAGATTTCATATCCTTTGGGCAACCAGCATAATCTGCATCTGCACAAGTTGTGATAGAAAGTGAAGTTCCTCTGCTAAGCAATACACATGTGCATGGAGAAGACTTCAAGTATCTCCAAATCATATACATTGCATCCATGTGCACCTGTCTTGGTTGCTTCATATATTGGCAAACCTTGCTTATTGCAAAAGATATAGCAAGTCTGGTGATTGTAATATAGAGAGGCTTCCCAACCAGCCTCTCTATACCTTACATTTATCTACCACCTTACTGGTATCATCATGTAGCTTTTTTGTTTGAATCTATAGGTGTGGAGGCCGATCTGCAACCTGTCATTCTTATTTCTGAAAGGAGGTCGATTACATATTACCTTTGGGTCATAACAAGGCCCTGCTAATTTCTAGCAAATCCAAGACCCAGGAAGTAATGCAATTCACCCAAGTCCTTGGTGACAAATCGGTGTCCCAGAAAGGTCTTGACTGCAGTAATACTATGAATATTATCTCCAATAACAATAATATCATCAACATACACTAAGATGACGACCTTACCTCTATGAATCCTCTGAATAAAGAGGGAATGATCTACAATCGACCGTATAAACCCATGATGTTTTATCAGATCTGACAAGTTCTGAAAACCAGGCCATGGGGTCTGCTTAAGGTCATAGATAGCCTTAGGGAGCCCGCATACATATTCCCCCTCAGCGGCAAACCCAAGTGACTGATGCATATAAACCTCTTAATGTAGATCACCATATAGAAAGGTATTTTTGACATCAAGCTAAAAAAGAGGCTAATTGTGTACTATTGCAATATACAGCAAATCCGCGGAGTGGAATGTCTAGCAACTGAGAAAAAGTAACGAAATAAACAATCCCATAAGTCGGAAACCATTCGCCCAATGCAGAGAGTGGAATGTCGCATATACACCTCTTATGTTAATCCTATGCCACAGACGTGCCTTGTAGCAGTCAACAAAACCATCTGCCAATGCTTGACTGTGTACATATTTGCAACTCACAATAGATGCCCCTTTACAAACAGAAATCATGGCCTCAAATTTCAACGAAATTCCACCGAATTTTCTTTAAAAATTCGATTCTCTAGGTCACACAAATAGAAATGCTACCTTATTTCTTTTCCCGTGATTAAAAAAAATATCAATGAAATGTCAACGAAATATCATCGAAATTGCATGTAGTTTCGGCGAAACAACAAAATAAGAGATCTACCCTCGCTTTCATCGAAATTTGCATATATTAATGAATTTTCACTTTTTTGTTTGGCGATCTGCTGAGTTGTAGAGTGCTTTGCATTTTTTGAAGAAGTTTATGTAGTCAGTTTCTAATTTAAGATCTAAATCCAAACCAAATCAACTAGACATAAGATTTAAGAGTTAAATTCAAGTTTTAAATGAAGAGCTTTATATTTTCTGTTTTTTTCTTTATTTGGATATATATGTTTTGATTAGTAGTTTTACATGTGTCCCATCATTCTTATTGATAAGGTGATTATCATAGTTTTTGCTTCTGTTTTAGCATACAGTTCTGACTCTAGGAAATGTGTTGCTCTACATATCAATATATGTAATGATTATGACGATAATATTACTACCAAATTTATCGCTACAATTTTATTTTACAAATAATTGTGTGTTTCTATTTTATTTATTGACTAAAGAATACTAAAAACATTATTTTTTTAAAAAAGTCAAGTTTAGAATCATTTCCAAGAATTTCAATGATTTCACCAAATTTCTCTAGAATTTCTCTTTCCGGACTTGGCAAATCGAAATTGAAATCCGAAATTTAAGCCGTCGCTTTCTTGCATCCTCTCTCCAAATCTTGTGATTGAACGTATTTGCCTACTATCAGATCAAATATAGATTGTACTTGTGAATCCCTACGTATTTTTTTGTTGTGTTTATTGATTTGTTTGTCTTGTATAGTATTTCCTCTATCCTCTCTGTCGCTGGACCATGCGGCTATCCAGCCTGTCGCCATCGATCGACAATGCATCCAGCCAGCCACTGCAGCCGCTAGCCCCTGCCCCCACCGTCGTTGATCAGCCCGGGTTGACTGTTTACCCCGCAGCCCGCGGCCCCCTTCTGGACGTCGTCAGGCTGCCGCCGCCCATTGCAGGTCGCTGCATGTGCGCTTGCGTCGCTCACCGCTGCATTCCCGCAGTACAGGCTACTACTCCACCGTCATACGGTCGTTGTTCGACCACTGGTGAAGCAACATACGGTCTAATTTTGACCGGGATCGTGATTTTGGGCGCACAAATCATGTTTCCCATATATAGAGTTCATCAAGGATTTAAGACGACGGTTGTATGAGTCTACGCAAACAACCACTCCTGCATATGATTGTGTAGACTCAATCAGAATAGTCTACTACCCAGTCTTGTTCCCAGATTTGATTTGCTCGACATTCCTTTTTAACATGTCAGACAACAAGGGATGATGTTTTTTCCATTGTCCGGTGCTTCAAGGTCCCGCGTCCCATCATCAAGATGGATGGGACCAACCACGAGTTGTAGTCCATGCATTTTCGCACCCTCATGCGGTTCCATAACAAGGAGCAAATTCTGGCAAAGTCTGAGCCAATGGACAAGACTAGGGAAAATGCTTCTTGGAAGCAAGATGATGCAAATGCGAGGATTTAACTCTCTGGGACGCTCACCACAGAGATTGCCAATGACATAGTCAATCAACCCACAGCCAAGGTCATGTGGGACATCTTGGATGAGAGCAGGATTCTACAGCTATAGTATGACATCTTCTCGACCAAGCAGAATGGTCGACCACTTCATGCTCATTTCTCGCATCTTCGGAGCTTGTTTGAGCGCTTGCATAGTTTTATTCCCATTACTACCAGCACTGAGCAACAGCAGGCATACCGGAATGCCACAATGACAGGTGTCTTCATGTCATCTCTTGACTCTGAGTATGATGCAGCACATACTCAACTCCTTACTGGTGAAACGATACCTCGAATGGAGGAGGTCTACAAGAGGCTAAGCGAGATTACTACATCATCTGCTACCACGGTCCAGACTCCCTCTATTATGGATGATTCTCGGGGCAGAGGGGTACTTCA
Organism: Ottelia alismoides; assembly: GCA_037367405.1. NCBI lineage: Eukaryota > Viridiplantae > Streptophyta > Magnoliopsida > Alismatales > Hydrocharitaceae > Ottelia > Ottelia alismoides. The sequence continues at coordinate 7,619 of JAZKJV010005413.1, forward strand.
CAGTTTCGTGGTTGAGACCCCGTAGTCGAGGAGGACTTCAGCGTGGCCCATGCTCACACTGCCACCACCTAGGTCTTTCAGAGGAGACATGCTACGTAAAGCATGGGTTTCATCCGTCTACTCGTGTAGCTTAGCAGACAGAGTCTTCTCCATCCCCGTCTCACGATGCGCGATTTGATGACATTGTTTCTAGATTGAGAGAAATGATGACTACACCCAACCACTCCAGCTGCAGGATCTTCTAATGCCGTAGTTGTTGCCAGAGCCTCTACGAATCCACCAGGTATTGCATATTGCACTTACCAGTTGTAGCAGTTCAGATGTGACTGATTGGATCATGGATTCCAAAGCTTCGCATCATATGTGTGGCGATAGAGCTCAATTAGTTCTTATAGTCTATTCCTCTGGCAGATCAGTGTTGATTGCTATGTGGTTCAACAAACCACTGTTGTCAGGGGAGATTGTTCTAGCTCCATCTATGCGTCTGCAGAATGTCTTACATGCTCCAGCATTTCAGATGAATCTTTTGTCTATTAGGACAAATTACAAGAGTTACATTGTCGTGCCATATTTGATCCTTCTTCTCCTGTGTTTCAGGACATACTCACGGGCAGGGTGATTGGATGTGGCCCTAAATAGAGAAGGTTGTACAGACTAGTCCAACCTCCGTGTGCTGGTACTGCTACTATTCCTTCTAGATCACTTTCTCCTTTCATGTGGCATCTTCGCTTTGGACACCTTCCTCTGCAGAAGATATGTCATATTCTCCCACAGATCTCTACTCATACTACCTTGGAGTATGAGGCATGTCATTTTGGGAAGCACCATCATTCATCTTTTCTGAGTGACTGAGTCACTCACAGTAGTCAGTTGTTTGAGTTGGTTCATTTTGATATATGGGGTCCTAGTCGTGTTCCCGGTCATCAGGGACATCGATTCTATATGGTTCTTGTGGATGATTTCTCTAGATTATCTTAAGTTTTCTTGCTAAAGAATAAGTCTGAAGCTGGTCATGTTATTAAATCTTTTTCTTATTGAGATTACGGACATTTTTTCTGCTAATGTGAAGTTTATTCGCACTGGTAATGCCTCGGAGTTTTCTACTTTACAGTCGCCTAACTTTCTCAGATCTATTGGTGTTGTTTATCAGACATTTTGTGCTTACACTTCGCAGCAGAATGGTGTTGCTGAACGCAAACACCGTCATTTTTGGATGCCACGAAGACTCCTTTGATTCAAAGTCGATCTCCTCATTCGTTCTGAGGTGATGTGGTTCTCACCGCATGTTACTTGGTGAACCGCATGCCTTCTACTTTCCTTGGAGAAAAGGTTCTTTTCTTGATTGTGTTTCTCGAGGACTTATTCTCCCTTACTCCCAAGGACTTTGGGTCTGTGGCATTTGTCCACAATTTTACTCCTGGTTGTGACAAGCTCAGTCCTAGAGCTGTCAAATGTGTGTTCGTTGGTTATTCTCGTACCAAAAAAGGGTATAGATATTTTTATCCTGTCAGGAGAAAATATTATGTGAGTGCTGATGTCACATTTTTTGAGTCTATTATGTATTTTTCTCATACAGGTGACAGGTTGTCTAATGCTGACTCTGGTGAGGTTGTCTCATGTGCCTTCCCCGTCATCCAGCACGCTTCAGGTATGTAATGAACACATTGTTTCTACCGATGGCATTGGTGATATGCTTGTTCCATGAGATATTATACAGGAAGAACCGATACCAGAGAACGAAAAGGATGATGACATCAATATGCCTACTACCTTGAGGAAGCCGCGTTGTAATTGTGCCACGTATCCTCTAGTTGAGCATGTTTCCTTGGACCATCTTTTAGAGGAGTATAGGAGGTTTGTTATGGGACTCGCAACTATTACTATCCCACGAACATATCATGAGGCCATACAAGATAGCAGTTGGCGACTTGCCATGGAGGAGGAGATGGTTGCTTTGCAATCTCGTGGTACCTAGAGTATCATTTCTGCCCCCAAGGTGCCTCTGTTGTGGGGAGAAAATGGATCTTTACAGTGAAGCAACGGGTAGATGGCAGTGTGAATCGCTACAAGGAAAGGTTTGTAGCACGTGGGTTCACCCAGACTTATGGTGTGGACTATCAGAATACCTTCTCGCCAGTGACCAGACACTCGACATTGCACATTCTTCTATCAGTTATTGTTTCAAAAGACTGGCTTCTTTACCAACTTAATGTGAAGAACGTGTTTATATATATAGATCTAGAGGATGAGGTTTATATGCAAGAGCCACCAGGGTTTGTTGTTGAGGGAGAGGCTCAGAAGGTGTGTAGGCTCCACAAGGCGATTTGCAGCCTGAAGGAAAGTTCGAGAGCTTGGTACCAAAAGCCTTTAGAGATGATAGAGTACCAAGGGTTCGCTCGGTCCAATGCGGATCACTCGCTTTTAGAGGACACAGAGAGGTATTGTTGCTATTCTTGTCTATGTTGACGAGATTATTGTCACGGGTGGTGATGAGCAGGGCATTCAGGCGGCCAAGGAGTTCATAGGACAGCAGTTTGTGATCAAAGACCTTGGCAATCTTCAATGCTTCTTTGGATTAGAGTTCGTCAGGAACCAGCGTAGTCTTGTGATGACCCAGAGGAAGTTTGTTACTAATCTTCTACTAGAGACTTGTATGACAGGATGCAAGCATGCTACTACTATGGATCCAAGCATGAGATTATATGATGATGACAATGAGGAGGCAGATAAGAGGAGATAAAGGGAGTTTGTTGGGAAGCTCCAATATGCTACCACCACCAGGCCAGACTTCTACTTTGCTGTGAGAAAGTTGAGCTAGTTCATGGAGCAGTCCAGGAAGGTTCATATGGATGATGTCTATATGATTTTGAGATATTTTTAGTCTTCACCAAGTATTAGTCTTATATTCAGCAAAGGTACTTCTCTTGAGGTGACAGCGTGTGCAGATGCAGAGTATGCAGGATGCCCTAGGGGCAGGAAGTTTACTTCTGGTTTCGTTATTTTTTGTTGGCAGCTCACTCGTGTCATAGAAAAGTAAGAAGCGGGCAGTGGTTGCTAGATCTAGTGCAGAGTCCGAATACAGTGCCATGGCTCAGGGAAGCACAGAGATGATCTGGGTCGAGTCAGTTTTGATCAATCTTGCAGTTGATGTACCTCTTCCCATGTACCTGCTATGTGGCAATCAGGCAGAACATTTTATTGCAAATAATCTTTCATTCCATGAACGTGCGAAGCATATAGAGGTGGATTGTCACTATACCAGAGACATGATCCAGAAGGATCTCATATCCACCTCTCATTTTTCTACTGAGATCAAATTGTTGATATATTCATCAAAGCTCTTACTAGAGGCCCTTTCCAAAAATGGTGTTTCTACTGGAGATCAGACTGTTGATATATTCATCAAAGCTCTTACTAGAGGCCCTTTCCAAAGATGGTGTTCCAAGCTGAGCATGATAGACATATATGCTCCAGCTTAACGGGAATGTTGAGAAAATTGTACGTCTTTTGTGTTATTTCTTATTTCATTTTCTTTATATACCTCTCATGCAATTAGCCTAGGGCTTTTCTCCTATATAAGAGAGGCCTAGGGTCTCGTGAATGACAAGCAATTTCATTTCTCCAAGTATATATTTTACGATCACAAGTTGTACAATGCATTTATTATACATACATGTTAAAAAGATTTGTGTTTGTGTATGTATGTGTGTGTGTGTCTTATTTTAGTATGAAATTAAATAATTTATAAGTTGAAGATATTTTGGTTAGATACAAGTTCTGAGCTATCATCTTGATCTTCAATTTCTTACATCAGATATCATTTTGCTAGTACTTTTTGTTAACCTATGTTATTCTCTGTTATTATTGCACGTGTTACCATTATCTTCATGTTTAAAAGATGAAAGTAATGGCTACTAATTTCAGTTCCATATCTAGTTCTGGTTCTGAGCAGAATACTACTTTTTGACCATTAAAACGATTGGATGGAACTTTAATATAATATGGCATGTTAATATCATACTATTAGCAAACAAATGTATATTTCTATCATATTTATTGAGATAAAGAATATTGAGCTCTTAATTTTAGAAAAAAAATGAGTTCTCAAGTAATTTCCCCAATTTTCATCATTTCACCGAAATTCCATCGAAATTCCACTGAATTTCTATTTCCAGGTTGACCGAAACGAAACCGAAATCCGACATTTAAGGCCTTGGCAGAAACAAGAGTTCATGTACAATGAGACTAGAGCACAACCATCTCTTCCTCCATGACAAGTCATCAATTTCTCTCTCAGAGGGCCTCCTGGTATGTGTGTGGTTTTCAATGGCAGATAAGCCCATAACAAACTTCCTGAAGTTCTTCGATAGTCTGACAAAGATACGTGTCCAGTGAGTGGATAATTAGCACAGGTACGTTTTCCTTTACGCAGAGGAATAGGCCACCTCAGATCATTCTCCCATGGTAGTCCCCGCTCATCCTGTGTATTTTCCTAGTCATTCAAACCACGAGTGCCATCAGTTAAAAGTAAATTTTCAGAATTTACCTAAGGCGTGCGCAATGTTAAGAAAAATGGCCGAGTAAGCCGCATACTCGACCGCATACTCGTACTTGGTAGCCTTGTCGCACCGAGTATGACGAAACGGCCAAGTATGCGAGTTGACCCGTATACTCATCCGAGTATGCCCCCTATGCGGCCGCATACTCGGCCACTTTTCTGATAGAACCTTTTTTATTTAATCTAAAACCAAATAACCCCACATGCACAATAACATTAAACCGCATACTCCCCGCATAAAACTGCATACTCCCCACATAAAACCGCACTCTCTCGTATATAACCGCATACTCCCCGCATACTCTCCCGACTGATGATATTACTATAATATTAAATATTTGTTTATATTTTTATAATAAAAAGTAGCAAACCGCATAAAACCGCATACTCCCGCCATATTCTCACACATACCGCATATTGTCTATGCAGTGACCCCTCCGACTGAATACTGCATAGCGCCTTCCTGAACATTAGGTGTGATGGATGTTGGGGAAAGCATGGGAGCACGGGGAATAGGCTGATGTATAGGTGTATAAGGATGTGGAAGAACAACCTCATCCCCAGACTCAGAGGGACTCAACATGTTGCATGTAGGAATATAGTACATGATGGTCTCAAAGAAGGTAACATCATCAGCACTAACATATTTTTTTCCTACATAGGATCAAAACACTTATAACCCTTTTGGGTACAAGAGCACCCAACAAACATGCATTTGACAACTCTAGGAGCGAGCTTGTCATGACTTGGATTGAGAAGGTGGACAAATGCCACAACCAAAAATCGGTGGCGTAAGAGAGAAAAGGTCCTTCGTAGGAAACGCAATGGAGAAGTTAGCCTTTTCACCCAGAACGGTAGCGGGCATCGGTTTGATGATGTAACACGTTATCATCACAACATCACCTCAGAAAGAATGGGGAGCCCGGCTCTGAATAAGAAGAGTCCTGGTGATGTCCAGAACGTGACTGTTTGTGTTCAGCAACAACATTCTGTTGTGAAGTATAAGGGCACGAAGTCTGAAGAATAATGCCACGAGAGCAAAAAAAATGGGACAATTGAATAGTACATAACTCCAAAGCATTTTCAGAGCGAAGTATTTAATGGAAGCAGAAAAAAGATTCTTCATTTCAATCACAGAATTTTGAATCATATTACTAGCATCGGACTTGGCATGTGAACCATATATATGTGCAGAGAATGGCAGTAGCAAAAATGAAAATGCTAAGATGGATGTATGGAGTCAAAGATCGGATTTGGAATGATGTAGTCAAAAGGAAAGTTGGTGTAACGCCGATCGAGGATAAGATGCGAGAAAATCATTTAAAGTGGTTTGGCCATTTGCAAAGGAGGTCGGTTGATGCACAGGTAAGGAGATGCGAGTTTATGGATGTCAGGCCGGCTAAGAGAGGACGAGGAAGGCCCATGAAGTGTGGGAATGAGACTATACGAACGGATCTTAGTTTGTTTAATCTAAGCCCAAGAAAAATCCAAGATAGACATGAATGGAGGCAAAGAATCTATATAGCTGACCCTACTTAATGTGGGAAAAGGCTTTGTTGTTGGTGTTATTATTGTTGTACTAGCATCAGACTTATTCTATAACAAAAAGACCCAAGACAATCTAGAAAAGTCATCCACAGCAACAAAATAATGACATCCGACGAGATAGAGGTGACTGCATCTATGCGACTGACGAGCCACTCCAACCTCGTGATGACGTCGTGCAGGCTGAGGAAGGTGGTCGTGTGTTCGTCGAAGATGGCGACGACCTAGTAGGTTTGCTCGCTCCACGAGTATGATTTTTAAAATAATTAATGTATATTTTACATAATCGAATGTGTTTTACTCAACAATACTAACCCATTTCCTTTCGTGATACATATAAGAAGACTAACAAAGATTCACATATAAATATTGCCTTCAGGCAGCGATCTGATGTTACAAGTAAATAATTAAGAGCCAATAGAAATTTTTAGCTAACGGCCAAATTCAGCATCATTAACGAATAACGACAGTGATCTGAAGTACATAAACACTTACAGGTTGAAGGTATCCAAATGCATCCGTAATTACGAAAACATGCAAATACCCATGCAGACCTAATGCAAGAAGAATCCCTGCATGAGCATCATTTGGTTCATCTGGTCTATTATAACGAATCCAGCTTTTAGAAATTTTTCCCTACACATACAAACCAAGAATCAATTCAGAACAAGGTTCCAAAAGGGAAGAACATTTAAATACAAAAACAAGATATCTCAAGGTTAACTATTAAGAAGCAACTCAAAAATCATGCAATACGTGCAGCTCATATACCAGTCAATACAGAAAAAAATATAAATGTAAAGAAAAAATTAATCTGTATGCAACATATTACCAAAACCAAGAAACAAATAAAAAGGTCTCGGATGAACATAAAACAACCTCTAGTCCACGGAACTAGCAACAAAGAATTAATGTAAAGCCACCCCATTTGCTCAAATAATGCAATGGAACTTGCTAATAACACCTTATATATAGTAAACAATTATATCCCCACGAAAGTCCTGCAGAAATTTACCACGAAAGGAGCCAGTTTCAAACCAGCAGCAACACCATTGTGAAAATCCGGCCAGGACCTAAGCTCAGAAATGTTCCTCAGATTTGCATCAATATTAACCTGATCAAAAGCATTATTCTCAGTATGGTATGGGGCATTCAACAAATACAATGACAGTATAGCTTGCACGTAGACCAAGAACAATAGTCCTTGTCATTATGACTAGCAGAAACAGAGCTCATGTTATATGTGGACTACTAACCCAATTTGTTATCGTAATATAAAGATGCCTTCGTCAAGATAAGATCCCGGGAACTGTGTTTTAATGTTTCAAATCAAAACTAGAAAACCACGGGATGTGTGTTCTCGACACCAAGGCTTTAGAAAATGTGAGGCACATATCGAGGCGTTTTTCTATCATTGAGGTGAGGCGTACGTAGTACTCGAGGTGGTCGAGGCTTAAGCCTCGCTTGACAAAGAAAACATTCATAAATAATAAGTTATAAACATACATGAACAATTTAAATTTTGTTTTCTTCATTATTAATCGTACAACCTACATTGATAGAAAAAAAAGAGAAAAAGGTGTAAAGGTCAAACATATTGTTTTATATGAGTATAAACAACGAATACAATGAACAAATATAATAAGCTAGTGCTTGAAAAGTGAATAGTGTCGTTTTTTAACAATTCAGGGTAGATTTACAAAGAATCAAGCCCGATATACAACTTATAAGATAATATCCAGTTTAATGTATTAATATTCAAAGTTCAATATCATGTATTGATTTTTTTTGTTCATGTCGATCTATAATACAAAATCTATTCAAATACAGAACATGAATATATCCTCAATAAGTTTTTTGTTCACATTAATTTAAAAAGAACATGCAAAGAGTAAAATAAGCTTAATATGTCAGTAAAGTACAAAATAAATCCATTAAATTTTTTGTTCGTGTTGATTAAAGAACACGCAGAATAAAGTAAACATAAATTTAATAGGTTAATAAATCACAAAATAAATGCAGTAAATTTTATGTTCAAGTTTATTTATAAATTCCCGAATAAAAATGAGCTTAATATGTTGACAGATTGGATAATAAATGCATTAGACAACCAGCTCGTCAGTGCTGGAGTGTTAATTAGATGCATTTCAGTGAATCGCGAGCTTAAGGACTTGAAACTACTTGCACGGAAAAGACGAAAGGCTTACAATCAAAGAGAATAGAAGAATATAGCAGAACACAAATGCAAAATTGGATGAGATCCGACGCAGCGGCTCAATAGCGCCTCACGAGACTATACTCTTGAGGCGTACCTTACATCTGTGAGGTGCACACCTCACTAAAGTTGCTCGAGGCGTACGCCTCAGCGTCTTGAAATGCGTTTTTGAAAACAATGCTTGATACAAGCTGTTAGACAGTGAATAAGGGACACCCATTGCAAGAAACTACTTCAGAAGAAATTAAACATGAACCCAGCCAGGCATGCACTGTTAATAGTGATGCAATTAAGGTTGAAGATTTGCGAAAGTTTTAATACATATATCGTGCAGTATGGCCAGTGAAAACAGATTAAAGAATCAAAAGGCAATTTATAGTTACATCCATCGCGACAAAAAACTGCCAGAAAATTTCATTGAAATTTCTGGCTAACCTCAGTCATTCAGTAGTGTTGAGAAGAAGAACAAATGAGATGTCTATTCCATAGAGTTAGGGTCTCTTATATAGAGAGAAAACCCTAAAGAGTACAAGAGTTATGGATCCCGAAGGGTCACGGGGGTTACAGAACCCGAAGGGTCACAAAGGGTTACGGAACCCGAAGGGTCACGGGAGTTATGGAACCCAAAGGGTTACAAATATAAATATAAATATAATAACTCTAACACTCGCCCTCAAGCTGGAGCAAAGAAAGCTGCAGCTTGTAACAAAAAGAAAAAGTATACACCACATCTTCACACGAAACATCATAAGAATATATGTCCGTTGCTGGTAGAAGACCTCGCTCGAGGACAAGTTTGTGGCTTTCAGGTCACCGGAACGTATCTCTGCCATGCCTGTAGAGTCACTGCAATATCAGGTCACCGGAACGTATCTCTATCGTGCCTGCAGGTCACCGGAACATATCTGTGTCGTGCCTGGAGAAGAATCACTGTAGAAAAAGTCCAACACGGAATAGTAGTCCAGTCGTAAAAGAAGAAGTATACGCCCTGACGAAGAAGTCGATGCTCGGTGAAAACGGATGATCTGAGTAATAGTTTGGAGTGTCGGTCTGACAGTTGTGGTAGGGTAGCAGACGTTTTGAAGAATTATCTCTGACTCCCCCTTTCTCACATACTTGATAGAATAAAGAGTATGGAACATCAAGTTGGGAGAAACAATTCATTGTGAAGAAGGGGCTATTGGAGGAGGGGCTCCAAGCGGTATCGGCGACGCTGGAGGTGCGGTTGGAGTTGTTGGAGCATCGGGCGATGCTTTAGGTGCCGCTGGAGATGGCAGATGGTGCTGTTGGGGACTCGGATTGCCTTGCGCGGGACCATCGAATCCATTAGCGACGTAGTAGGTCCAGTCCTATCTCCTTGTCGACGGAGAGAGGGCTGGTGGTGGCGGCGGATTTAGAGTATTAGGCTATGGTCTAGGATCGTTGCTCTGATACCATGTTGAGAATAGGAACTGAATGAGATGTTTATTCCATAGAGTTAGGGTCTCTTATATAGAGAGAAAACCTAAAGAGTACAAGAGTTATGGAACCCGAAGGGTCACGGGGGTTATAGAACCCGAAGGGTCAAAGAGGGTTACGGAACCCGAAGGGTCACGGGAGTTACGGAACCCAAAGGGTTACAAATATAAATATAATAACTCTAACAAGTAGAAAAGCAAAACTTGGATAAACGACTGAAACCTCAACCCGACTTCAAAACCAAATTAAGGTGGATTCCAGAGATCAGTATTAAAATTACTATCAAATGAAAAAACATATGATGGATTACGTAATGTCACAATCTTTCCAAAAAAAATTGGCGCATTTAAATAATGTGTATAACAAATTTCCTTATCATTAAAACCATGGGCAAATTATTTAGCAACTTGAAATCCATTTAAAAACTCAGTCATGGCCGGTCCTAAGCCCGAGTAAATGAGGAGGATTGTGTTATGTAGCCAACAGCCAGCATAGAACAGTCGGAGACAAGTTCCTAAATAGTGTTTTAAAAAAAACCATTTAGAAATTTGCTTAAGACAGTCGGATCTTTTCAATATAGATTTAAGCAAATATTTAGATTTCAATGGGGTATTCCATACTGACGACGTGTTGCATCACCTGAATGCAAAGAGAAATTGGCACGGGCCACTACATCATTGCCAAGACATAGTTCAAAATTTGCAAGGGTTCTCGCATGAGGAATGCATGCGAGTAAATATGCTAGTTCTGATGCATCGCCATCCGAATGTAGTCTAAATTTTACAATAATTCTCGTGTGATAGATGCATGCGAGTAAAGAAGTTAGTCCAAAAGAGGTTGCAAAAGAACTTGCAAATAGATAGTTGAATATTGACATTTTGACATGAAAATCAATGGAGATAGTAGATACGGTGGAAAGAATGAATATCCAGATACTATGTCTCAAGGAGACAAAATGAGTTGTTGAGAAAGCAAGGGAAATCGAGAAAACATGCTTTAAATTATGGTATTCAGGTAAAGAGAGGAGAAATGGTGTTGGAGTGGTTGTGCAAAAGAATTTGAATGATAGTGCGATTGAGGTGCAAAGATTTGAGGATCAGAATATTTTGCTAAAATTTGTGCTGGAAGAAAAAGTTGTGAATATAATCTCAGTTTATGTATCACAAGTTGGTTTAACGGAAAGGATTAAACAAGATTTTTGGGAGGATTCAGATAAGATTATACAAGGAATCTCACAAAGAGAGATGATTTGGCAAGGTGGAGATCATAATCGACATGTGGGAAAGTATGCTTCAGGGTATGCTAGCATTCATGAAGGCCGTGGCTTCGAGGATAGAAACGATAAGGGAAAAGTCATTGTGAATTTCGTAACGGCTTATGACATTTTCATAGCAAACATTATCTTCAAGAAAAGGGAGGAGCATGTAATTACTTATAAGAGTGGTCCGACTTAAACATATATAGATTACTTTGCGATGAGTAGAAGAGATCGATAGTGTTGCAGAGACTGTAAAGTAATCCTAGGATAGAGTTTGATATCTCAACATCGCTTGCTATCATGGATGTGCAAATAAAAGGGTTGGCAAAGAAGATGTTGTTTTCCAAGATCATTAGAACAATATGGTGGAATTTTCAATTAAAGCAATCGAGCTTCAGGGAGAAGGTGTTAGGATATTTATCTTGGGATTGGTAACGGAAGTGCAAACAAGATGTGGGAGGTGGCAGTATCTTGTACCCGAAGGGTGGCCAAAGAGATGCTACGTAAATCCAAAGGAGGAGTTACAGGCAAAAAGGAGGCTTGGTGGAGTGAATGGTTGCAAGAGAATATTAAAATCAAAAGAGCTTGCTTTAAAGCTATGAATAAGGATAGAACTGAGGAAATTGTCACAAACTACAAAATAGCGAAGAAGAAAGTAAAAAAGGTTGTAAGTGAAGCTAAGTCGAAAGCTTATTAAGTTTTTTTTTTGTAAAAAACTCAATCCGAATGAGGGCCATAAGGATAGATTGACCAAGCAAGAGAAAGCAAGAGAAAAGATCTTTCCTTTACCAAAGCAAGAGAAAGCAAGAGAAAAGATCTTTCTTAAGTGATATGCATTAAGGATTTGGACGGACGTGCGCTTGTTACTCAAAAGGATATAGAGACTAGATGGAAGCAGTATTACCATAAGATTTTCATTGGGGAAAGGAATAAAGAGATTACTTCGGAGGATCTTGCTGATAGTCAATGTTACCTGAATCATGCAAGATATAGACAGATGCAAAGTAAGAAAGAAGAGACTTTAAAGGTTATGAAACATGGAAAGATGTAGAACCCGATGTCATTCCTATAGAAGTTCGAAGAGTTCTAGGTGAATGGAGTTTGACTTAGCTCACAAATTTATTCAATGCTATTTGGTGAAGCAATAAAGTGCCTGAGGAATGGAGGAGACACATTGTGGTGCCTCTTTATAAGAATAAAGGAGACATTCAAAAATGTTTGAATTATATTGGCATAAAACTGATGAGTCATACTATAAAAATTTGGGAGCATGTCATCAAAATAAGGTTGAGGCAAGTCTCCAAAGTAACGGAAAATCAATTCGGATTCATGCTAGGTCGCTCAACTATTAAAGATATACACTTATTGAGGAGAACAATGGAGATCTATAGAACTAAAAATAAGAAAGTCCATATGAATTTTATTGATTTGGAGAAGGCTTATGCTTCAGTCCCAAAGGAGATATTGTGCAAAGTTTAGGACAAGAGACAAGTACCTATCCTATACAATAATCTTATAAAAGATATGTATGATAGAGCTTCATCATGTGTAAGGATATAGTTTGGGAAGTCTGACTATTTTAACATTAGAATCGATCTGCGTCATGGTTCAGCTTTAAGTCCATTCCTTTTTACCTTGATTATAGACGAGTTGACTAGTCACATTCAGGATGATATACCTTGGTGTATGTTGTTCGTCAATGATATCGTGATGATCAGTGTTCATGAACTCGATGACACGGGCAGCCGTATATGCCCGTGCAGCATGCAAACAGAATCAATTTCATGAATTGATGCATTATAAGCCCTTCCCCGCATATGCGGCCCGCACCGCATACTGCTTCAGCATCTCCAACTTTCCAATCCTCTCATTTGGGTGCTTAATTACGTAGATCTATCTCTTCATCCATTCAATTGTAAAAATATGTCATGCATTTATATATAATTGCAATGCATTATACCATTATATAAATGCAATGTTTTGTGTTTATCTCAAGTATTATTTTCATGAGTACATGCAATGTTTCGTAAATTATTTTAATATATGTCGATTGAAGTTTTATTCATGTGGTGCATTTATGAGTAATGAAATTATGTTATTATGAATCATCAAATATGTGAAGTTTTTATGGCTAAATAGTTTTTCGTGATTAAATGTTACGCAATTAAAAGCATATACTCAATCACCTAACAAGAACCGTTTTTCTTAGATCTTCTTTAACTCCACTTAGATACATAAATTCAGTAATAATGTTATTCGTAATTTATTTATTTTTAAATTAAAAATTAGAAAACCGCGTAGAACCGCATATACCACGCATATGCTCCCACATATCGCTTATTCAATATTCGGTGGTATGTTCGAACACATACGCATACCGCTTCCCTGAACCTTGGTGTTGATTGATGAGATAAAAGATGGAGTAAATGAGAAGCGAGAGGCTTGCCTTAGAGATTATAGGATTCCATAGAAGTAGGGCTAATACTGAATAAATAGAGTGCACATTCAATATTGCAAAAGTCACCCGACTGACCCGACTAGTCTAGTCAGTGGGGTGGTCGACCGAGTACTGACTAATTCCGACTAGGCACACTAGTCGACCACTTTTTACTTGGTTTATTTATATTTTGCTTTTTCTAAAAGAAAACTTATTATGATATGCTTAATGTTTATTTAAATTCAATTAATTCTTTTATTTCATTATGATTGTATAAAAAATCTATGTAAATATATATATATATATTAGTTATATATTTAAAATAATAAAAAAATCAAAGCCAATTAAAGTCTAACTAAATCCGATTAGTCACCCGATTACTGATTAATCCTTAATCAGCGACCCGGGCGATCGAGTACCGACTACCGACTTTTGCAACCTTGTGCACATTTGACGGAAATAGCGGTTAAGGACTCAAGGAAAAAATTGGAGGCGATAACATACAGAAGAAAGATTCCTTTAGATACTTGGGATTTATTTTGCAACAAGATAGGGAAATTGATGAGGTTTTTCTCATAGAATAAATCCAGGTTAGCTAAAGTGGAGAGGAGCCTCTACAGTTCTTCGCAATAAGAAAATCCTTTTGAAAGTCAAAGGAAAGTATTACAAAGCAGTTGTGAGACATGTTATGCTCTATGGATCAAAATGTTGGCATGTGAACCATAAACATGTGTAGAGAATGGCAGTAGCAAAAATGAAAATGCTGAGGTGGTTGTGTGGTCATACAAAAAAAGATCGGATTCGGAATGATGCAAGCAGAACGAAAGTTGGTGCAGCTCCGATAGAGGATAAGATGAGAGAAAACCGCCAAAGATGGTCTGACTAATTACAAAGGACGTCGATTGATGCAATAATTAGAAGATGCAAGATTTGGGATCTTGAGCCGGTTAAGAGAGAGCGAGGAAGGCCCAAGAAGTGTTGGAATGAGACTATCCAAAGGGATCTTAGTTATTTGGATTTAAGCCCGAGAATGACCATGTTGAAATCAGAGAAGCAGAAGTGAATCGATAAACAGAGCATAAATCAAGAAAATATAAACATGAACACGAAGATTTGCGTGGAACCCTACTCCCTGAGGAATGGGATGAAACCACCGGAGAAGCCCTCAAAGAGGCGGATATTCTATTGGAATTTTCAATGAGTACAGGGGTGAGGGCCTCCTTATATAGCCTCTCAAACAGTCCGGAGTCCCATCGCTAATCCATGTGGGACTAAACATGAGTAGGGTAATTGGATCTTGGTGAGATCCAATTACCTGCTTATTACATTCTCTAGCACTCCCCCTCAAGCTGGAGCTGAGAAAGCTGCAGCTTGCATCAAAAAGAAAATATACAATGCGTCTTCACGATACATCAAAAGAACTCATATCTGTTGCTGGTAGAAGATCTTGTATGAGGACGGGTCTGCGGCTTTCAGGTCATCAAAACATATCTCTATCATGTCTGTAGAACCGTTGCGATATCAGGTCACCAGAACGTATCTCTGTCGTGCATGCAGGTCACCGGAACATATCTCTATCGTGCCTAGAGAGGAATCATTGCAGAAGAAGTCCAACGCGGAGAACTGATCGGGTTGTAAAAGAAGAAATATACGTCCTGATGAAGAATTCGATGCTCGGTGAAGACGGATGATTGTACTAGTAGTCTGGAGTGATTGTCTGTCAGTCGCGGATGCCTAGAAGTTCTGAAGAATATATCATTTTAGACTCCCCCTTGGAGAAAAAGATGCAATTTTTTTGTGCTTATTTTTTTTTTGCACAAGTCATTTCATTTTTTTTGCTTAGTCGTTCCCTTTTTTTGCTAGTCTCTTCTTCTCCTTTACTTCTTTTTTCTTCTTCTTTTTTTTACAAGCCGTTCAACATTTTTTCTCGGCTTTTCCTCTTCTCCTTGTTTTGCAATTTTTTTTGTAAATTCGAGGCCCGCAGTGGGCCCAAACTCCACCTCTTTTAAAAAAAACGGCCCAAACATTTGGGCCATAAGCAGCATTTTTTCATGCATTTTTTCATATTTCAGAATGCTCTCTCTTTTCAACAAAAAATTTCTCCTTTTTTTAAAAAATTTAATGACTCGGGAGCTTTAGGATTCCCAATTGGGAACCCTACTTCGCAACCAGACACCCCCGTTGAGGGGGCTTCGTGTGCCGCTACCGTTGAGAAGACGAAAGAGCCTCCCCTATCAGGGTTCCCATGCACTGCCAGCGTGCCTAGAATGGAAGAGAGGTTGCACGAGGGAGGGATGGCGCCGGCATAGTGCACCACTACTGCGTAGCCTTGAAGGAGGGAGAGGGCGCCGCTTGGAGGATGAGGCGGCCTGAAGGGCACCGCTGGTGGGCGAGGGGGGCTTGGAGGTGGGTCGCGGGAAGAAAAGGGGTCGGCAGGAGGATCTTCGCTTCGACCTTCTGCTTTGGGTGCCGCCGCAACTCGCGAGAACTGAAGGAATCGATAGCAAGAGGGCGGCGCACAGAGATGTAGATGGCGCGAAGGAGGGATGCTGATAAGGGGTTCCACGTAAATCTTTCATCCGGATACATCACAAGAAGAACGCATCACAAGAAGAACGCATGTCCGCTGCTGGTAAAAGACCTCGCACGAGGATGGGTCTGCGGCTTTCAGGACATCTGAAACGTATCTATGTCATGCATGTAGAACCGTTGCGATATCAGGTCACCAGAACATATCTCCGTTGTGCCTGCAGGTCACCGAAACATATCTCTGTCGTGCATGGAGCATGATTTTAAAAGGCATCGCCTCGAGATGCAAAGGCGTATGCCTCGAGGCGAGGCGGGCCCAAAACGCCCTGAGGCGCACGCCTCAGGTGCATCCTAGGAGGCGTACGCCTCAGACTCTCCTGAGGCGCTCGAGGCGAGGCTGAGGCGTAAGCCTCAAAAATCGTTTTTTTTTTAATTTCCCTGGTCACGTATAAAGCACGTAACCTTTTTTAGTAAAATCGAAGCGTCGGGGGGAAGGGGAGGTTCTGTTTGACAGTATCGAAACCCTCCCCTCCCTTCCCCTGAGCCCCGCTTCTCGCCGCCCCGGTCCCGCTTCTCGCCGCCCAGCCGCAATCATCGCCCTCCGGAGTCGCCGCCCAGGCCCCTTCTCCATCGCCGACCCTCTCGCCGCCCAGCCGGAGCAGGTCTGCGCCGCCGCCACCTCCGAGTTTGAATTTTCTGATTTTTTTTTCAAATTTTTTGTGTTTTCCAATTGTTGGGTTAAATTCTTACCTATGGCTATGAGCTATTAGTAGATATTGCAGTAGTTTCGGGTGTAAATGGATCCTAACATATCAAGATTTTTTTTATTTCCAGTTGATATGATCATAGCATTTCATATCCCTACGATATCCACATCCATTGTGCATATGAAATCAAATTATATCTATTTTTTTGCAACATTATATGTTTTCTCTTTGACATCTCACCTAGGGCTAGGATGCAACTATGATGAAGGATTACATGTATGTGGCATGTGCATCTGTACTGTTAGTATATATCAATATGTGTATGTTATTGTATAACTTGTAGATATGGGAAGGAAAGACCAAAGTGGAGGGCGATCGGATCTCGGATGGAGATACTGTCGAGAACTTGAAATGGACGAGCATCACAAAGGGAAAGGATATGTATATGTTGAATGCAATTTTTGTTCGATGAAGATCACCGGTGGGGTGAAGCGGCTAAAAGACCATCTTGCAAAGACAGCAAGAATGTGAGAGCTTGTCCAAGCGTTCCTATTGAAGTTCAACAAGAGATGAAGATGTTCATGGACAGCAAGGTTAATGAAAAGAGAAGACGGTTTGAAGAAATGGAAGAAGTTTGCCAAGTTGGGATGCAAGGGCCATCTGGAGGTGATGAAAATGAACCGACACAAAGAGCATCGACAGATTCTAGTGGTATCAAGCAAGCTCGAGGACCGATGGATTTTTTTATTGCACATGGAGGTAGGGGTGCAGGTAGTTCGGATCCTCCCTCTCAACAACTCACTTTAAATGCAAGCTGTAAAAAAGATGAGAGGAGGATTTGCAGGAGCATTGAGAGATTTTTTTTTGAGAATTCATTGGCATTCAACATAACCAATAGTCCTTCTTATCTGGCGATGATGACCGATGTATGTGGATATGGAAGGGGTTTCAAGCCACCAACCATGCATGAACTCCGAACTTGGATTTTGAAATAAGAGAAGCAGGCCATTACCACTCTTGTTGATGAGGCGAAGGCTTCTTGGATTGCCACGGGTTGTAGCATCATGTCGGACGGTTGGACCGACACGAAAGGACGCACAAGTGATTAATTTTTTGGTGAATAATGCCAAAAGCACTTACTTCTTGAAGTCGATTGATGCATCCGATCAAGTTAAAGATGCTAGGATGCTTTTTAAAGTGTTGAATGAAGTTGTTGAGGAGGTCGGAGAGACGAATGTTGTCCAAGTGATAACGGACAATGCATCTGCTTACAAAGCTGCGGGACAAATGTCGATGGATAAAAGGAAGAATCTTTATTGGACACCTTGTGCAGCGCATTGTATAGATTTGATGTTGGGGGATATCCTCAAATTGCCACTTCATGCATCGGTGTTCAAAAAAGCAAAAAAAAATAATCAATTTTGTGTATGCTCATGCTTGGATTTTGGCAATGGTGAGAAAAATTGCAGGTTGTGATTTGGTGAAATCTGTCGTTACAAGATTTGCCACTGCATTTCTTACATTGCAAAGCTTGATTAGATCCAAGGATTCACTTGAATCCTTCTTCACTTCCAGAGCATGGAAGAACAGTTCTTATGTGAATCGCCCATTGGGTCAAAGTGTGATGAACATTGTTGTGAAGAGCAAGTCTTTTTGGCCTGGTGTTGCATATGTTCTCAACACCACGAAGCCTTTGGTCACAGTTTTGAGGTTGGTGGATTCTGAAAATTTCCACCGATGGGATTTATTTATGAAGCCATGGACATGGCCAAGGAGGAGATAGCTAGAAATCTTGAAAATGACGAGACCAAATATAAGATTATTTGAGATATTGTGGATAGCCGTTGGGATCATCAACTTCATAGGCCTTTACATGGTGCTGCTTATTTTCTCAATCCCCACTTTCATTATGAACCGACATTCTCCAATCACTTAGAGGTGAAAATGGGATTGTTTTCATGCATGGAAAGATTGATCATTGATCCAGATGCGAGGATGAAAGCAGATTCACAACTTGATTCCTTCATGCATGCCAGAGGATTTTTTGGATGGGCAAATGATGTTAAATCAAGGAAAACAAGAAGTCCTGGTGAGTATTGTAAATAAATTTTAAGAGTTTTTCATATACTACATAATTACTAAAATGTGTTGTTGACCATTACCAGCGGATTGGTGGACATTGTTTGGTGATGAAACACCTGAATTGGCAACATTTGCTATTAGGGTGTTGAGCTTGACTTGTAGTGCTTCTGGGTGTGAGCGTAATTGGAGCTCTTTTAATCAAGTAAGTGGTTAAAGCATTATTTAATTTTATGATAGTGTTCTTGTTTCATGTTAATCACTTAAACCTTACGTATGTCTATATAGGTCCAGACTAAGAGAAGAAATCGTTTATCACAAGCGAAGCTCAATGATCTGATTTACATCATGTTCAATTTGAAATTGAAACATAGAAAATTAAGGAAGAAAACAATAGAAGATCCATTATGTTTGGAAGACATTGACTCCGGTGATGAATGGATTTCAGAAGCTCAAGATGTCGAGGCGTATCAGGATCTTGATGCAAACATACCCCTTGACGATGATCCTCTTGAGGAGGAAGGAGGTGAAAGAGGTGGAGGAGCTCAAGTCGCTCGGCCTAAAAAGAAGGGGGAAATGACAAAGGTGCAATACAATATTAAAAATTAAAAGAATGTTCGATGTTTTTTTGTGAATTGTGATTAACTTTCAAATGGTTGACTATGCATATTACTTTCTTGATTAGGTAAAGGAAAAACTCCAATTAATGTTGAGGAGGAGGAGTACTCCAATTCTGAGGATGGAAGCGATGATGAAGCTGAAGATGATGTGCACTTGAATTTTATGGATGATTCCGATGACGATCCAATGAGTAGTAGGAGCAGTAACGACGACGATGGCGACGACACCACTGCTGAGGGGCGAGAAGACTGAAGTTGATTCGTTGAATCAATTTTGATGATCTGTGATCTTGATGTATCACATAATAGTGATGGAACATATGTTGCATTAATTTCATGCTTGTGTGAAACTTTATTTCCTACTTTATGTTTTCTTTTCTAATTTCACAATCGTATTTGAACTTTGGACAATCATAGTTGTAGTTTGTAGTTTGTATTGAACTTTAGGACAATATATTGCAATTTTTTGTGTTGTTAGTATTTCTTCCAATTTATTTTGCTTTAATTTTAATTTTTCTTTCCAAAAAATTGAGGCTTACGCCTCGCCTCACATTTTGGGAAAATGCCTCGGACCGCCTCACGCTTTTTTAAACCTTGGCATGGAGAAGAATCGTAGCAGAAGAAGTCCAATGCGGGGAACTGATCGGATCGTAAAGAAGAACTATACACCCTGATGAAGAAGTCGATGTTCGGTGAAGACAGATGATGGCAGTAGTAATCCGGAGTGCTGGTCTGTCAGTCGTGGATGCGCAAAAGTCTTGAGGAATAAAGCTCTGACTCCCCCTTTCTTCATACTTGATAGAATAAGAATCATGGATCAAGTTGGGAGAAACAAAACATGCAATATTTTTGTGTGTTTTTTTATAGCCATTCTCTTCTTCTTTTTCGGCTATTCTCTTTTTTTAAGCCTTCTTCACATTTTCCCAGCCCCGACTTGGCCTTTCCAATTTAAAATTTTTTTTGAAAAAAAATAAGGGCTTTCAGACTGTTGAGTGAGAAATGAATGGGTCGTGTGGGCCCAAAATTGCATGAAGCGACCCATCAATGACTTCAATAAACATCTTCCTCTTTTTTTCTCTTTCTCATCTCTGATTTTGCTTTCTTCATTTATTTTGTGTGGTTGTACCTTTTTTTAAGCCATCCCCCTCTTTTTTTAGGGCAGCAGCCCCCTTTGGGCCTTTTCTTTTTCCCATATTTTTCAACTAGTTACAGTTAGTGACCCATTAGGCCTGAATCTGAAGATAAGAAATAAAAAATAAAGGCCCAGATACCATCATTTAAAGCCAAGCAGAAAGAAGGCACCGTTCCTTTTAGGGTTTCGATGGGGATACCCATCACACGCTGTCACACACATTGTTGAGATCTCTTGCACCTTCATCTCCACTTAGGAGATATCACCGGAAAGCCTCCATGAACATGGCCCCAGCCTTACCGCTGCATCTTAGCGCTCACGGTGCAGTGTCGTATTTGATTGACAAGCAGCCGCTGCCGTCGATCAAGTGTCGCCTGGAGGGAGGGTTGCTGCTTGGAGGGCCTGTTGCTTCTGCTGCAAGTCGGCACTGTCATTTTATTACTTCTTCCTCCCATTGAAGATCTCCATCGATGAAGTCCAGCAATATAGGGTTTCCAACGTGCACATAAGAGAAAACCCTATGGGTTTCTTTGGAACTTGATGAATATATCTCAAAATATAGATGGGCTTGCAAAGAAGATGGATCGCAATAACTCGTGCAGAAGTAAAAGCAAAGAACATGCTTCAGGAAACATGGTGCACAAAATTCGGGATGTTGTTGTATCGCTTTAAATCGCATCAAAAACTCGGCATTTATCTAGGATTCTTGAAACCCTAGATTTTTCTTCGAACTTGGACATATTAAGAACATAAATAATAATCAAAATCCATCATCGAGAACATAATCCAGAATCAAGAACAAACCCTAGAATCCGTTGCGCTGATAGACTGATACCATGTTGAAATCAGAGAAGCGGAAGCGAAACGATAAACATAGCATAAAACAAGAAGAATATAAACATGAACACCGAAGATTTACGTGGAACCCTACTCCGTAAGGAACGGGATGAAACCGCAGGAGAAGCCCTCACAGAGGCAGATATTCTATTGGAATTCTCAATGAGTACAGGGGTGAGGGGATCCTTATATAGCCTCTCAGACAGTCCAGAGTTCCACCGCTCATCCATGTGGGACTAAACATGAGTGGGGTAATTTGATCTTGGTGAGATCTAATTATCCGCCTACTACATTCTCTAACAGACCCAAAATAGATATGAATGGAGGCAGAAAATACATGTAATCGACCCTACTTAATTCAAAGAAAAAGCTTTGTTGTTGTTATAGCAGATGATCAGTTCAG
This sequence comes from Ottelia alismoides, assembly GCA_037367405.1. Lineage (NCBI taxonomy): Eukaryota > Viridiplantae > Streptophyta > Magnoliopsida > Alismatales > Hydrocharitaceae > Ottelia > Ottelia alismoides. Next base: position 29,397 of record JAZKJV010005413.1, read on the forward strand.
CTCTTGTGTTGTCTTAGTTTACCTTTACACTGGAGCATATAAGGTACAATCTCGAAAATTAACATGTGGCATTCTTCCAGACCATTCAACAGAAGAATCTTTTATTTATTGCAATTGCATGGAGACAACAGCTAATAAAAAATACAATTTACATTGTGAATTCTGTCGTGTCCAGGGTTGTTCCTAAGGATGCCTAAATTAAAAACTGAAAAAAACTCAGAAAATAACTGCCAATTTCAATATCAAAGATGCAAATCTAACACTAAATGGATTTTTCATTGGGATGGACATAACAGAATAGAAATAGAAAGTAGAGGTAACTTTATAAATGGGTTATGTATTTGAAAACGGGAGAATTAGAGCAAAAGTATGAAGAAACATACAGTAGCATTTTGTTGTGCAGGCAGTTGTCCGGCAAGAACAAGCTTTGGAACAACTAAAGCCTGTAAACCATGTAATAACAGGAACTTAGAACAGAATACAGATAGATATTGATCACAATGAAATATATATATAGTTATAAAAATCCAACAAAAAATTAGAAATATTTATCAAACTCAAGAACAAGCTTTGAGATAACAGAACTCATTCTTTCTTGGAATTCAGATCCCCAATATATAGGTAATTAATGATAATGGCAGTTAATCTTAATGATAAATGATAATGGAAGCCAATGGCACCAACGTCCCCTCAATAGATGATGTGGTACTAAACATGAGGTGTGGCAATAGGATCCTGGAGAGAACCAAACCCATCAACATATATTTTCCAACACACCCTCAATTTGGAACATGCAATGCTCCGCTTATGTCACTGGAGAAAGCCGTGGGAATATCCATACATAGATGTCGATTCTCTCTCATAACAACCTCTAAGGCTCTAAATGATCATGTAATTGTGTTCACGGTCACTGAAGCATGGCGCCTACACTGACAGCAACGAGTCTCTGTCTGGAGATCTCTAAGAAGATGAGTCACTATAATGCAGTGTGCCTCAAAGAATGGTAGAAGTCCGAACATTCTAAAACCTCTACGCAATACTCTCGCATTCTCTCATACTTGTCGAAGTATATGAGATACTCGGCAAGGTTGAGAGAACAAATAAAGATGAAGAGAAAAAAACATTTTTCGATCACACCTTTTTTTAAGTCCATTCATATTTTTTTCGACTATTTTAGTCAAAATTTTAATCTGTATATTATTTGACTGACATTTTTTTTTGTTTGTTGCCATCACCTTTTTTTTCATTTTTTAACAATGGCCAACAGTTGGGCCCAAAATACTCTTTCAAAGCCTTTTTTAATTACAGCAGACCCCTCATGTATGGAACGTGGCTATTAAACCGAGGGGTGTTCAAAAAATCAGGGTCAAGCGAGTACCATGTTTGACACATACACTTTGACCCTAAACTCATGGGTACCCGTTTGGAAATACCGGATTTGGTGCCCGTTATATCTTGACTAATACCCCATCCAAAAAATCCATGTGGATTAACAGGTACTGGCAAGTACCCGAACTGAGGTTTTCACTTACTCATTGATTCAAAAGAATGCAAATGGTTAAATATGGTACAAATATGTTATTGCGTTATTGATATCTATTATGATAAAAAATATAATTATGAATACATATATCAATAAATTTGAAATGTGAGATCATACACTAAAAATGGATGTGAATATGAAATCAGTTGGATTTGATACGTCCTTTAGAAGATATATAAATATGTTATCTTAAATTTAAGTGCAAATGAAAATATCCATATCCATTTTGATATGGATATAAATGTATAGGCGGATCATTGGGTCGGGTCGGCCAGAACCCGACCCTTACTCAACATGTAAAAGAACGGACCCGGCCCAGATCCGATTTATATATGAGCTGAGCTCAGACCCCAATTTTCACAAATTTCAAAGTCAAGTCGGGTCCAGTCCGAACCTGAGGGAACTCAGGTTGAACCGACCAGACCATGTCTTCACGCTAATTACTTCAAAATTTGTATATAATGATAAGATGACATCAAATTAGTATTAAAGTAATAGCTTAATATATTAAATAATATAAATATATGACCTTGTTTATCAAATAAGCATTAAAATAATGCAATGTGACATATAATAGAAATAATATAATAAGTGTATCATTCATTACGATTAATTGGAAATAATATTACTATTACAACTTAATATATATAAAGTATAATAATTGTATCATACATCATATGTTGGTTTAATTACTCAAAAAAAATATAATAAATATATTATTAATATAATAGAAATTAATGTGACTAACAAAATTAATTTATTAATATAATAGAAACAATTTAATATATTAAATAATGTAAACACTTTACAATGGTCAAATCAAAAATTACTTCATTGAAACCAATGTGAATTCGATTTCGAGTTTAGAACTTAAGATTTCAATAATTATATGTCATATTTAAGCTTTATTGATGGCAATCAGAATGACTGTAGAGTCTCGGTCGGGATTTCTCCTCGACCTGGTCCGAGGCTCAAAGAGAAATGGTAGGCATAGGTTGGGCTTTTCCGGATTGGGCAGGATCGAGTCCAATGCTCCACTCCATAGATATAGATACCAAAGTATGAATAACGGATACGGTAGTAAATTAGACACTCGATACTACATGTTAGTGGATATAAATAATGTTGTTGTACGATAATAATATTTCAACTGAACATTCTTACAATAAAATATGAATAATATGATACGGTAATAAATTGCACACTCGAGCCTACGAATCTACGGGGACAAATATCGTGGAACTTAATAAAAGGGATTTTTACCCGGCAGACCCTATAGTCTTTGTCAATTAGCTCCACGACCTTTGAAATATCATAATTCATCTCTCGACCCCGTAAACTTGCTAACTCTTATCCTATAAACCCTGTGGTTAACTGTCATCCATTTACCCGTTAAAAGTAACCGGATTCCGTTACATTCTTTTAAGTTATGCCTAATTTATTTATCGAAGTTACATTAATTGCCACTCCCTTGCAACCCTTCACCTTTTCCCACCACCCAGAACCCACCACCTCCTCGAACTCCATCATCCCCGCCCTCCTCCCCGCCTGCTGCCCTCGACCTCCTCGTTCCCGACCTATAACCTCGACAGACTCGTTTCCGACCTCTGGCCTCGCCCTTCACCTGCAGATCCTCTCCGCCACGCCCTCCATCTCCCCAACGTCCGACCTCGTGTTTGCCCTCCACCCCCAGATTCCGTCGCAGCAGCACAGGGGCAGCTGCTCCCCCGCCGCTCTAAGCGCCACCCCTGCTCCCCTCCGAGTTCGAAACCCCCCGCACCATTGGAGCCCTCCTGTAACACCCCCCCTCCCACAGCTCCCCTGCCGCTCGAAGCACCCCCCCCCCCCCTGTCGGGTCTCCTCGAACCCCTGTCGCCGCTAGAAGCCCCCCCTCGCTCCCTTTCTCCCCCGCCGCTCGAAGCCGCGCGCCCGCTCCCTCGTGGCTCCCCTGCCGCACGAAGCCCCCCCCCCCCCCGCGGCTCCCCTTCTTCCCCGCCGCGCGCCCGCTCCCCTGTGGCTCCCCTCCCGCACGAAGCCCCCCCCCCCAGGCCTCCCCGCACCTCTGCCCCCTCCCCCAGATCCCCTTCTCCCCCACCGCTCGAAGCCCCCCCCCTCTCCAGCCCTCTACACGCCCTGCTCGAAGCCCTCCCGCAACTCCGCCAGCCCTCCCCCCTGTGCGCCCCGCTCGACGCCATCCCACGCACACCTCCTCCAGCCAATGCCCTCGTCAAGGGAGGAGAGATGGAAGAGGTGGTGCAGTTGGGGGAAAGCTGTTAGAGGAGAAAGAAGGGAGTTTTTTTCTCTTGATTAATTCTAGCCGTCCGATCATGGTTTGGTTAGATTGACTCTTTTTTAACCACGGGAAGTTAACTCTAGATATGTCAATTTAACGGTAAGGTTCGTGGGGTAAGACGGAGCAAGTTTACAGGGTCGAGGGACGAATTATGATGTTTCAAATGTTGTGTAGGTAATTGACAAAAAATATATATGTCGGGTAAAAATCCCTTAATAAAAATGCTCCAATTGAACACTTTTGCAAAAAAATTTATGAATAAGCCGATACGGTGATAAATCGGATATGATGCACGTTCACGGATAAAAATAATTTCACAAAGTTTCAATTGAAAAATCTTGCAATAAATTATGAATAAGCAGATGCGGTATCTCGACAAATATAAACAATTTTACAATAGAAATCAACAATAACGTTTCAATTGAACACTCCTTCAATTGGCACATTGTCTAATGTAAAATTAATCTCCTCTTAAGTAGGGGTGTATGTAATCTAATACAATTTGTTGATAAGGCACCATCAAGAGATGCTGACACGCTGGTGTTCATGTGCAGGTACGATTCCATATGAAAAGCGTAGAACAAGGACAGCGATGACGCTTATAGAAGCGAGTTGCCACCTCCTTCAATGCTTCCCAAATCATGTACAACGACTAGCCTTGAATGGGGATCCTGTTATGGGTGTATCCTCGATTGCTTGAATTAAGGTCATGGTCGGATATATCGTGATATATCAACGATATATTGTCGATATCAGTATCGGAGAGATAGGGATACTGATATCATCATTCCTATTATTTTACCGAATATCAGCGATATTAGGTTGATATATCGCATGTCGGCGATGCATCGCTGAGATAGAGAATCTTCCAGGTCAGATTTCCATCGAAATCGGCCCCATTTCACCCAATATCACCTCATTCCGCCCATAGCCTGCCAGAAACTCTTCTCCAAAGTACATTCTTTCCTTCTTTGAGGTAAGCTCTTCTACTCCAAATTTTAAGTTGAAATAGTGAAATTTCTTAGGGATTTTGTTCATATTTTTTAGGTAATGCATATTCTTCAATTTTTTGTAAGATTTGAAGTATTTAATGAGATATTGGGGGAACAAATTTGGGATTTTTGAGCTATATTGTGAAATTAGGTGAAGTTATGTATAAATAAACTTGGATCTCATGTTCTAGACAGAAAATCGGATTTTAGGATGCTTTATGTGAAAAATAACTAGCAATTAATTGATTGTTCTCCTCATATGTCTCAAGAATATTTGTTGTGTCATTTCTTTGAAGATTTTAGGCTTCAATAATCAGTAATCAACATCATGGGTTCAAACTCCGGTTCGAGATTTGATGGCTCTGGTCATCAGTTGGACAATGGAGAGATTGGTTGGAGACATGCCACTACTCCATATGGCAATAAATCGAAACTACAGTGCAACTTCTGTGGTAAGAAGTTGGAAGGAGGGTGGATTACGAAACTGAAGCACCATCTTGTTAGCAACAACAAAAATGTTGCCAAGTGCACGCATTGTCCCAGAGATGTAAGGGACTTGATGAAGGCTAACTTGGAGGGGAAGAAGGACAAAGATGCGGAGAGGTCCAGGAGGGATTAATAGTTCAAAGAATTCATGTTCGAGAAAGAATTCAATGTCCTTCCCGATTCAGATGATGGTAACTTTGCCAAGCCCTCTGATATCCAGATCGTAGTGGAGAAGAGCGCATACAAGGGGGCAACAAAAGAATCTATGAGGGGCGAGTTAGAGAGGAGAGAACTCGGTGGTGTGAGTTGTGGCTTCTATGGTGCTGATAGCAGTGGGAGAGGTTCTGAGGTGCACCAGTACCACCACCCACCAAAAAACACAAGGCGAAGTGACTTGAACCCATCTTGACGAGGAGTGGGTCAATGCACATGCCAAGCAAGGATGTGGGGCGGAAAACGGTGAAGGGGATTGATGAATCCATGATTTTCATTATTTATTCCTTTATTTAGCTTCATCTTTTAGCAAAAACATCTACAAAATAAGTGTAAATATAATAAGTTAACATTGTGCATGTCATTGTTAATATTGCATAATAAACATGTTGTCCAAAATAAAAGAATAAAGAGAAAACAAAAAGAAAATAAAGATGTAACTATGTAATAAGTACAGACTGACCCAAACCCTGAGAGAAGGTCAATAATTGGCATGATTGACAAGGAATGAAGTAGGGGGAGATCGGGTCATTTGTTGTCTATAAAATACTTATATCTGATTATTTTATATTTTGTGCATACTTGTACATATATCCAAAACTAAAATAAAAATAAAATAAAAATTATAAAACACAAAATAAAACAAAAAGAAAATCAAAACCATGTTGCACATTAACCACACTTGTAGATATTATACATAATACCTATTTATTTAATACCTTTATTTAATTTGTAAAAAACAAATAAAAATTTTTTATATACTCTTTAAATTATGTTATAAATAAATAAAATACAAAATAAAATGTTTTTTATAAAAAAATATTAAAATAAAAATAAAAGAATAAAATATATACGTATACAATACCTATACATAATACCTCATACCGTATATATTATATATGATGTCATAAAATTAATAAAAATTCACAAAAAACATTTGGAAAATAATAAACATTTTTAATTATTCATTTTTTATTTTAAATTCAATTACTATTCTTTATCTATTATTCTTCGATTTATTGGAATCCAATTTTCTAATCGGTTGACCCGGGTTTGTTGACCCGGGTCAACCCTTCCTCCCAGGCAGGTCAGGCACGACACAGCTCTGCCGTAGCTACTTCTCGCCTTTTTCCAGCATGACTCCAGCCTCCTTTTGCCTTGAGATTCGAACCCAAGATTCCTCATAGATCCGAGATTCTCGTGGATCCCTTTGCTGGCGCGGATCTCCCAAGGGTTTTGCGCACCCTTCCGATCTTTCTGGAACCCTGGGAGTCCCTATAAAATCTCTTCTACTCCACCCTCACTCGCCAGCTCGTGCCTCGCTGCTACCTTCCTCCCTAGCTACCTCCAGCAGTGTGTCGGCAGTCCGAAGAACCCTTTGAAGCTTGGCTTGGTGGCTATTTAGCCGCGGCTCAAGAACGTGGTCGGAGTCCTCTGCCGCGTATAGCCTCCTTCGCCTTTCGCACCCCAGTCGAGGCCAGAACCACACCGTCCATAGCGTTTGAAGTTACTGAGTATATCAGAGGCTCCAGGTATCTTCTTGCTCACCTACATTTCCACTTTCGTTCCGATTCCGCCCATTAGCTTCGTCGTCATTTCATCCGCTTCGACCACCGTGTCCGAGCTCTACCACGCACATCTACCCACAGAGATCGACACCCCGACTCACCTATCACCTTCCAGTGCATCCTGATCCCCCTACATCCCGCTCATCGGAGCAGGATTAAGATAGTTTCCCTCCCCCGCCTTCGCCAGGAACCAAAGCTCCACTCCCTTTCGCTTCTCTTCCTGTTTGCAAGCAATAATGTGACCGGAGCAAAGCCCTCGAGTCCTTCTTTCGCAAGTACCAACGCGCGCGAGGAAGCGCGATTTGAGCTTCACTTCAAGTGGCAGAGCAGCTCCAGGTGGAAAACCACCATCTCGGCCATCCGACCATCAACTGCTTCATCCGAGCCCCCTGGCGGACGCGGATAAACTTAACGATGGTGTTGGACCCTATAACGACTTCATCGGACCCGTGGATCGCCTTCCACGTTCGGTTGAAGCTCGCCTGAGCTGAGTTCGTCCAGCACCCCCCCCCTTTGCCGTTCGATCTGGAGACGGAGCTCCATATTAGATCAGGCACGTCTGATAACACCCAACCCTTAGTCGTCTGATCAGACCTGGTCCATCATCTGTGCTGCCCAACAACTCAGCCATGCAGACCGTTGGATCAGACATGGCGTGTCAGATCTGATCGTACGTCCCCGACACAACAAGGACCGTCAGATCAGCTTTGCAACGCCTCATCAGGATCGTACACGCCAGACACCCCATGCGCCTTGCACGTACCCCAGCGAAGGGTATATTTTACTTTATCCCTCGCCTTTCAAGCTATTTATGTTAGTCCAATAAAAATAGTGTAGTTAAAAACTTTTGCAGTAAGACTCTTGTAGGTTTCATTATTTGCATTTTAGTCCACCTGAGTTGTAGTCGCGTACCTCAGCACGCACTTTTTGGGTTGCTTGAGATATTTCTCCCGATCTTATTGATGGAAATGGAATGAATATGACGTTTTGAAAATTGCATTTATACCCATGCGAGTCTGATTCACGTGATGGGCATGTGCTTGATGCGTTACTTGCATAGAGGCCCTCGAACTTTTAATATTTGTTATCCGGTATGCTCTTTGAATTAAAATAATTGTATATTGGTCCGTGTAGACGATTTTAATTACATGTCCTCTATTTAGCACAATAAATATTAAATAACTACGAAAAAATCTAAAAATTACATGTGATCCCTGATTGCATGTATTTAATATATTTATTGTGGTATTTTTTTCTTGTTATTGTTCGTGCATTTTTTATTATTTAAAAATTCAAAATACCGTAAAAAGTCATGTTAGTTGTTTATAAATCATAAAATTTTGAAAAATCATCTAAAAAACCAAAAAAATTATATAATTGTATTTCACTGCCTTTTAACTTCATTATTAATTTTGTTGAAAAATAATTTATGAAAACTTAAAAAATGAAAAATATTTGAAAACTTCTAAAAAATATATAAAATCAAACAAAAAAACCAAAAATATTGATTTAAGTCCTTGCTTGTAGATATTTCCCTCTACTTCGTTTTGAAAATAATCTCTAGGATTTTTATGTTTTTTTCTTATTTTTAATTTGCAAAACATTCCTGGTTGTGCACTGTTTATTGCTTTTCTCACTGTTTTATTTTTAGAAAATAATAAAAACATCCGAAAAATACATAAAAATTACCAAAAACACTAGAAAACATATAAATCCAAAAATATTTTTACTGCATTTTTTTGAGGTTTTGACTTACTAGAAAAATAGAAAAAGATTGTGTGTGTGTTTGTTCATTGTGCTCATTTCCTTTACGTTGAAATTAAAATTTTGAAAAATTAAAAACCACTAAAAAGATTTTTATTTCTTAAATCGTACTATTTAGCATATAATTGTGTTCCTTGAGTTCGACCCTGGTGGCTATACTAGGATAATACAAATACATTCAAAATAGATCGTTAGATTATCATTTTCATCATTTTTTTACTGAAATTGAGCAACAATCAATTCAGGAATTTCTGGAATTTTAGGATTAAATATATATATACTACTTTTTATGCTAATTTTGGTCCTCCAATCCTAAAGGATCAAAGGTACATCCTTTTCCTCTCATTTCTGCCATGCATGCCTTATACTCTAAAATCCATGTTTATTGTGCACTGCTTGAGTCTTGTTGGATGATCTGTACAATCCTAAATCCATCTACTTGATGCTATGCATGTATAATCAAAACTTTTCTTGTTACTCTCCATGGAATATTGCGAAATGTGTCGTAAACAGGTACCCGGATCCTAAGGGGTTCACAATTTTGTTTACTTGATATCTTAGTGGTCTATTTTCCCGTTGATCGATTTCATTGATTTAAGACGACAATTATTTAATTTAATCCACCTAATCAGCTCGAAAACCGCATCATCAAAATGGCATCGTTGCCAGGGAGCGCGGCTAAGTAGTTAGATTTCATTCATTTTTAGTTGTCTCTTCTTCCCTCTTTTATAATTGTTTCTGTCAATCTTTTGTTTTGCTTTCCGTGCGAGGTACCACTTGGAGGACGACTCGCTCAGCTTAGGAGGGACCCGCACCTAAGGAGGAGCAGAAGGAGCAGTTATATTAGATAAAATTTCCTTAGTTTTATTTTTGCAAATATTCCTGTTATAACTTAGATTTGTACACTCTTAGACTTGAACATTATTCGAGATCTGTTTCGTCGAGTGTCGGTGCACTTGGGGGGGGACTCACCGAGTCTCTCGCGATTTATCGCCGTTTTATTTTTATTTGTTTCACGAGGTTTTAACTCCTAGATTTAGGTTTTATTCTACTTGAGCTCGGTAGCAACTAAGGTCCAAACATCCTAATAGAATATCTGTTCATATACATCACGCTTAGGGATTAGTCTAATAAAAACAAAATTATTTGGATAAGAGACCACGTGTCAAGAGAGGTCATATACAGCTTGCAGGACCCATTGTGGTGGGCACCGATCGGCATTTAAGACCAGACTCAGGTCTCTTTTCTGTTTAATCAGCACCAGTTCTTCCCGTAATAAAAGTTATCACCTAGGGACGATTTCCTCGTGCATCATTTATATTAGTTTAATTTCTATCTTTAAATTATGCGCGAATTATTTTGCATGTAGACTACTAGAGCAAGGTACGCATTTCTTACTATGCACGCATCATTGATTTCATAGCGCGTCGAATTTTTCGTATTCCTCCCCCTATTTTCTTGAACTTAAATACAAAGGAAATCGTAAAATTCGTTAGACGTTGTCTTTATTCAAAAAATACCTAAATAAACATAACTAATAAAATCGGGACTGCTAAAACATACTAAATCTAAAACCGAACTTCACTCAAAAATTTTATTTTGGAGAGAGTAATCCCCTATTTATCTGATTTTACTGTTGGGAGTTGAGCAACTCGCACACTAGGATAGAGCCACGCCTGAACTTTCTTCTGACTACCGGTTCTAAGAAAATCATTAGCTATTCTCCAGTGAGGACCTTCGGGTAGCCGGTAAACGATCCGAACTTCCTTAGCAGAGTGGGTGGTTTAGAGGACATTATATAATGCTCTGTCCTCAAGTAAATCGGGTAACCAGAAACAGTTCGCACTTACATCCATACTGGCTGGAAATAGGCGCAACTAGTCGTACGAATCCGGGTCAGTCTCCAGGGAGAACTGGCTCCTAACAGCTCGTTAACTCGCTCTATAACATTGGATTATCACCTAATAAAATTTGACAAGATAAACGACTGAGCATTCACGATGATCATATTGTGTTGAGTAGGCGTGGGCCTGGCGTGGGTGCTTCGGAGGTCGTGGGCGGGAGTTCTCCCTTTTGGCGCGGTATTCAGGTGGCCTTCGTGAAGTATAGATCTTCTTTCAAATCTGTTCTCGGTGATGGCAGCACCTTCTCCTTCTGGAATGATTGCTGGTCGGGAGCGGAGCCTCTTTCTTCTCGCTTCCCCTGTCTATTCGCTTTGGCCGAGAATAAGGATGCCTCCGTCGCCTCCTGCTGGGTGGACGATTCTTGGTCTCCTCGCTTTCGGGGCTCCTTCTCCGATCAGAGGTTCGATGAGTTTCTGACTTTGATGAACGCTCTTACTCTGGCGGGCTCTCCCTCTAGTGGCTTGGATCACTAGCTTTGGAGGGGCGGAAACTTCTCTACTCGGAAGGCCTACGGGTCTTTGCTTCGTCCTCCGCCTCCTGGTTCGGATGCTTTGGTGCGTGACTGTGGCTTCTTCTGGGGCTGGGGCATGCCACTTCGTATTATCTTCTTCCTGTGGCTCGTGCGTAGAGGGAGGCTCATGACTCGCGATCGGTGTTCCAGATTGATGCTCTCGGTCTCTAGCACGTGCGGCATGTGCCTTTCTAGTGTGGAAACTCTCGACCATCTGCTATTTCTGTGCCCCCTGGTTCGGGCAATGCGGGACGACCCCCTCGTGAATTGGATGCTCGTGCGTGATGTGGAGTCCTTCTGCGACTGCCTCTTCTCTAACAGGCGGTTGGAGAGAAGACGTTTTCTTGCATCGGTGGCTTGCTTGTGGTCGCTTTGGCTTGCTCGCAACGAGGCCCTCTTCTCCGAGCAGCGGTTTTACCTGGAAAATGTCTTTTACCGTGCTAGGGCTTTCGTTGCTGATTGGTGCCTTGTGTGATTGGTTTGTTTTCTCCTACTGTTTATGTGCAGGTTGCCCCCTCGGGTGGCTACTTGCCTCCCTCGCGGGGGGCTGTGTTTTTCTTTCTTTTCTTTTCTTTGTAGCACCTTCTTTCTCTATTAATAAATTGGGGTGAGAACCAACGAGTGTATCCCCCTCTTCTTGGCTTCAAAAAAAAATATTGTGTTGAGTAGGTGAAGCGGGAGTTTGTTTTCTCATCCTGCTTTCAGTCCAGATCAAAAATTCATAAATCCCCAAATCAAGATGATGGGAAGAACTCTTAGGCTGCCTTAAGCAGCACCGCTTTCCAGCACTCCTTCCCGTTTATCTAGGGCGGCTTCAGAGAGCTCAGACCCGCTCTCTGAACCCGAATTCGCCTATACCATGTTCCTCCTTGAACATCCTTCTTCCACTTCTGAGGCACAGTCAAACAGGCCAATACAGTTATACATTCATTTGACACCACCAGAGCTAAGGTCTTTTGCTTTATAGAGACCGGAGAGATGGCCAGTGATGACAGAATAGATGAGCAGCCTCAGACTTCATCGTCTGTATTGGATAAGGCAGCCATCAACACGTTGCTAGCTTCCTTGAAGACCGTGCAGAGATAGATCAGGGACCAAGGGATATTCATGGCAGAGGTGAGGAGAGAAATCACGCAAATGCGAGCCGGGCGAGAAGAACCATAGAGATCAGTCGGTAGTGGAGAAATACCACGCCAGGAGGGTCGAGCGGACGACAAACGCCAAGACGAGCCGCACGATCCAGCCAGACCATGTCGCACCATGAGGAAGATGCACAACCTTGGTGCGACCCTCACCTACCGTTGGATTCAGCTGCCCGTTATACTGGACGACTTCGAGCTTCGCCCCCAGACTATTCAGCTTATACCGAAATTCCATGGGCACGCCACCGAAAAGCCCCATCTCCATCTGCAAGAATTTGTGATGAACTGCAGCACCGTCTACGATAGATTTGTGGACGAGGACACCAACAAATTGATTGCCTTCACATTCTCTTTGGTCGACCAAGCAGCCTATTGGCTACACTTGGGGAGGGTAATCACTACTTGGGAGCAGCTCCGGACTGAGTACTTGAACAAGTACTATCCACTCGGCGGGACCAATGCAGCCAGAGCCATGATCAGCAACTTCACTATGATCTCCAATGAACAAATTCATGAAGCATGGAATCGATTCTGAGAGCTCATCGACAGGTATCCCCACCGCGAGATCAGCAATCCCAACCACGTCTAGAATTTCTTTTGTGGGCTGAGACCTGAGCTGTAGGGTTAGTGAACGCCTCGTGTGTAGGCTCCTACTTCGCCAAGGATGAAGACCAAGTCTGTACCATCTATGAGGAGATGGCCAAAAACTGCAATGTGATATCTCAGACTCGGGTCTATACTCAGGGAAGCCTCCCTCGCATGTGATTTCATACAAGAGGATAGCACGCATTTATGACGATCCATCTACCACTTCTACGGCAGTAGCATTATCAGAGTCTTCAGCTGTCGATATGGGCATCATCAGCCAGAAGTTGGACCAGATAGAGATCATTGAAAGAGAATGTGTGCCAGGACCTTGACAAGCTCAGTAAAATTGATGAGCTGGCCCAAACTCTTAGTGACCTGAAGACCCAGATCATGTGTCTCCAACAAGCACAAACAGCTTCTCAGCCCCACTCCAAGTCACGAGCTGATCCAGGGAGCAGTTCATCCCAGCCTTCCGCCTCACATCATCAAGTTCACTATATTCAGGTGGAACCAATTCAGCCACTCCCGCAGTACCAGCTGCCACCATCTCCTTCAGATACTCAGTTGGCGGTGTATCATTCGGATGAACCCTTGGCGTCCCTTCCCCTGCTAGTACACGATCAGTAGGAGCCGTTGATGGAAGTTAATAGGATCTGGTACTACCAGTACCAACCACAACCCGGGATCTGACGTGACCACCCAAGCTTTCGATAGTCTACTAGAGGCACTTCATCCAAGTAGCAACCTCCAGAATAGGCAGGGCAGGGCGCCCAATCACAGCAGCCCCAGTACTCCAAGCAGCAGAAGCACGGTCCTCGACCCCAATATCAGGGTCACCAGTGGAGGCAGCAGCAGCCTCATCAACGGTATCCCCGGCCTCCTCCTCCTCACTACCCACAGCAACATAGCCAGCCTCATTTTCAGCAGGGCGATACGTCCGATTCTCATATACACTCGTATGAGAGCCCAGCCCTTGACGATCTCGCCCGCATGTTGTCCGAGTAGCAAGCGACCTTCCACGAGATATGGATGAATTCTGTCAGGAGATGAGAGAAATAATCAAGGGCAAGGCCGCCATACCCGCTCAGATTGAACCTGACCCGAACAATCTGAAGAGACAGTCTGAGCAGGTGCAGTCGACAGAGACCGACTCTCCTAGTGATATTCTGGATGGCATTCATTATTTATTTGATGTTGATTTTGTGACACTTAGGAGCGGTAGAAAGCCAGCCGACGGCGACACTTCTAGGCGACACCCCATTGCAGATTCTAGGGTGCCAGAAGGAGTTAGGAACGGTGCTAATGCTGCTAACCATGATGATGACGGTGGTACTGATGCCGATGATTATCCTTACGACAGTGATGATGCTTTCGTATCTCCAGCTGCAGATGGTGGTGCTGACACCACCAATTTACCAGATGATAGACCAGAGTGTGGTATTGATGCCGCAGTTTCAGATGTCGTCGGTGGTACTGATGCCACCAAGAGTCATACAGTTGTTTTGTCCTCTCCTATACCCGAGGATATTCATAGAAAAACACAAAAAATGGAAAAACTTCAAAAATCAAAAATAAGAATAAAGGAAAGGTTTCTATATCTCTTTTGGATCCATCCGTGGTGATCGATGATACTTGGATGGATTCCAACATTTTGCATGCTCAGAAACCTACTCTAGACCTGCATTCTTATGAGGAGGGTCCCTTTATCCCCTTCCCGCAAGCACTCCACTTAGGGAAAGGCCAAAAATCAGAAAATCCCAAAAATAGGCCAAACAGAGTTGAGCGAGAAGATGATAGACAGATTTCAGATTCGGCTGACTCTTCAGGAAGCACTTGAGCACATCCCTCTATTCCAGAAAAATCTAAGAGAGAAGATCACCATCCGTAGAAAGAAGAGGAGAAACCACAATGCAGAAATCCATGTGCTAACTCGTGCCACTTGCTTCACCATATATAAACGATTGCCAGCCAAGAGACCCGATGCAGGAGCTCCGTATATCAGATGCCACATTCATAAGCAGCGGTTCGATCAAACTCTATTAGACAGCGGATCCACGATTAATTTCCTCCTGGCTGCCCTACACGATCGATTCGAGTTTGGCCCTCTTAGACAAAGCAGAAGAGTTCTCCAGTTTGTAGATAGATCAGTCAAGAGGCCCAAGGGGTTATTAAAGAACGTTGTCATCACAATTCAGAGCTTGAAATTCCCCGTGGACTTCGTTGTGTTGGACATGGATATCCCTGAATGTGTGACCCATACCCCCATCCTTTTAAGTCGACCTTTCTTGGCCACAGCCAATGCATTGTCCAATCATGATAGCGGGAAAGTATACTTTCGCGTCGAGGGCGAGAGTATACAAATACAGATGATTGAGGAAATCAGAACCAGAGATTCAACTTTGCTCCGAGCAAAGTTCCGAACAGATGACAGATTCAGAGCTAGACGTCCACCAGAAGTGTGATTTTATGATTACAAATGATGAAGTCGTGTGGGTAGACCCGATTTCACGAGCTCTTGTCACGCCTTCAAAGACTGCAGAGCCACAGATGACAGCAAGTGAATTCGGAGAGTGCACTCATGGCACAGGACACCTTAAAGGCTGATGATTGTGAGTTGGGTAGCGAAGCAGAGTATGTTTCTTGTAATTTAGATCCCTCTGGCTCAGAAACCAATTTTGACTGGCAGGATTTCGATGATTATTTACTGTGACTGATGTCCACAGAACCTACAGCAAGGGCGGAGATCGAGCCAGTACAGTTGATAGATACACTAGTAGGGTCGTCTTCGTCAGATTCAAAGATTCAGCAAGAGTTCTCGCACGCAGATTTGGTAGCTTTCACTCAAACTTTTCAGAGACCAGATCCGCTTGCTCCCACATGTCCAGAATTGAGGACCTTGTCACAGAACATGAAGTACAGATTCCTTACAAGTGAGCATGGGATGTTCACAATCATTATCTCAGCAGATTTCACTGAAGACTAAGAATCTCGTTTTATGGAGGTTCTTGAAAGAAACCGCAAGGCAATTGGACAGAGTGTAGCTGATCTCCAGGGGGATAAGTCCGGCCATGTGCTCCCACCACATATATCTCGAAGAGGACGTTAAGCCATCGCGTGAGTTCCAGCAGAGGCCGCACCCAAACCTTCGAGTTGTAGTTATGAAGGAAATATCTAAGTGGTAGAGTGTCGATTTTATCTACTCCATCTCCGACTCCAAATAGGTTAGTCCTTTGCATGTGGTACCCAAGAAAACGGGTATCACCACAATTGTGAATGAGTTTGGAGAGGAGATAGCTACCCGAGCACCCACTTCTTGGAGGGTTTGTGTGAACAACAGATGATTGAATCATACCACCAAGAAAGATCATTTCCCGCTACCATTTATTGATCAGATCATCGAGAGGTTAGGTGGGAAGAGTCATTACTGTTTCTTGACGAGTACTCGGGATACAATCAGGTGGCCAAGAGTCCAAAGATTAAGAAAACGGTGTTCACCTGTCTGTTTGGAGCGTATGCTTTTAGACGGATGCCCTTTGGATTATGTAATACCCAGGCTACATTCCACAGGTGCATGCCTTCTATCTTTTCAGATATGGTGGGCGACTGTTTGAAGGTCTTCAAGAATGACTTTTCGGTCTACGGCGATGGGTTTGATGCTTGTCCTGCTTGCCTAGACCGAGTATTTCAACGTTGTATGGAGGTCCACTAGATCTTATCTTGGGAGAAGAGTCATTTCATGATGACACGAGGGACGGTCCATGGTCACATCATCTCCAAGAGGGGCATAGAGGTTGATCCGACTAAGGTGGATACCATCAAGAAGCTCACTCCACCGTCCAATTTGAGACAGTTGCGGTCTTTTCTAGGGCATGTCGGTTTATACTGACGGTTCATACAGGAATTCAGTCAAATTACCCGACCGCTTACTGATTTACTCACGAAAGACACCGAGTTTCTCGTAGATGATAAGTGTCTTTCATCCTTTGAGACTCTCAAGAATCTGGTTATTCAGGTTGCTGTCTTTCAACCACCCGATTGGTCTCTCCCATTCGAGATCATAACGGATGCTTCTGCTTTTGTCGTAGGGACTGTGCTTGGACAAAGGAGGGACAATGTACCATTTGCCATTCACTACGCTAGCCGAACTTTAGATGCCGCTCAGCGGAACTACGCTTTGACTGAGAAGGAGATCACAGTGGAGGGGATAGTGTCTGGCGTCGGTGTATTCCTCAAGAGGAGCACCATAGCGTCCTCACCTATTGCCACAAGCTTGAGACAGGAGGACATCACTTTGGAAGATGGACAGCGCAGAAAATTCTCCAATCTAGCCTTCGGTGTCCTACCCTCTTCAAGAATTCAGATGAATTCGTGAAGAGATGTACTGACTGTCAGAAGAGCACTTGTGGACAGAGAGATATGATGTCGATGCAATACATTCACTTCTGTGAGGTTTTTGACGCATGGGGCATCGATTTCATGGGTCTATTTCCTAAGAGTCAGGGATTTGAGTACATTTTATTAGTTGTGGATTATGAGAGTCGTTTGATTGAGGTCATCCCTGCTCGAGCCGCAGATGCAAAGACAGTTTGCAAATTTTTGAGGAAGAAATATCATTTCACGGTTCGGGGTACATAGTGTCTTGATTTCTGACAGGGGGACTCATTTTATGAACGACAATGTAAGGGCCCTTGCTAACGAGTTCAGCATTGAGCATAAAGTTTTCACTCCATATCATCCAACGACGAATGGTCTTGCTGAGGTTTCAAATATGGAGATTAAAACTATTTTGCATAAGGTTGTCCGCTCAGATCGAAAGGATTGATCACAGCTTTTGGACTCGGTCTTATGGGCATATAGGACTTCCTTCAAGACACCTTTGGGCACATCCCCTTTTCGACTCGTTTATGGCAAGCCATGCTACTTACCGAAGGAGATCAAGCATAAGTCATCTTGGGCACTTACGGAGTTATTATTGGATCCAGAGAATATAGGATATTAGAGGAGAGCAGAATTGGCAGCCCTGGAGGAGTCGAGAGATACAACCTTCTCAAGTAGCCTATAATATAAGGATAAAGTGAAGAAATGGCATGATTCTCACATCAAACATAAACAGTTTGAGCCCAACCAAAGAGTATGAATATTTGATGTTAGGTTAAGATTATTTCCAGGGAAATTGCAGAGTAAATGGAAGGGACCATACTTGGACAGAAGGGAACATGACAACGGTAGCATTGATATGTCTGAGTTGTCTTATGAGTCCACCTTTCGCGTCAACGGTCAACGCTTGAAGTCATATCTTGATCATGATCCTGCGACAGTTGACGTTGCTCCTATTCATTTTGTATGAGATGTACTCTTTGACTCACATCACCTGCATCTCATACCTGAGTTTCACTTCTACTCCGTCTCTGTATAGATCCATTTTTTCCATATCATTCATTCATTTTGTTTAATACCCCGGATCCATCTTATGATTGTGCTATACTTAGGAAGCATTTTATCCTAAGTATAGGGGGTATTAAACCTGTGATTATTCATTTTTCCGTTATCTCTATTTTTGTTGCATCTATAAGGGATATTTTACCCTAAATATAGGGGAGGTAATATCGATACATTCTATTCCTCGATTTTCCTTTGTGTACAGCCTACTATACTTAGGATTGCTTTATCCTAACTATAAGGGATCACCGACTTCTATTCCTTTGAGTTGTAGTATAGCATTCTTTTCACTTCTCTAAACTCAGCACGAGTTATGTCTTCCTTCATCGCTCTTTGATCACTCTGAGGACATCATTCGAGATAAGTATATGAGGTGTCGTATATATTGTATATATACTTTAGCCATAACTTTAACATGGCCATTATGTATAAAACAGGAATAAAATGCTTTATTTTCAAAGTTATCTGTAAAAATCTATGCAAAAAATATTTTTGTACAAATTTTGTAAAAATATTTGTAAAAATGTGTTGTTTGCAAAAATATTTGTAAAATTAGTTTCTGTATAAAAATTAGGTATACTGTGTATTTTTTTTAAATTATGTGAAAATAAAATGTTTACAAAAATAGCTTGTAAAATTGTTTGCAAAAATAGTTCTGAAAATTATTTACAAAACTATTTTGTCACATGAGGAAAAAAGTACGGGGTATAAAATCTACTTGTATATACAGGTACAGCAAAAAATCAGAACCGACCCCTAAATTCTTTGTACATAAGCATCCTTAATAAAGACCGTCTAGATAAAATCCACTTGTACATAAAATCTGTAATATACTTCCCCTGTAAATATGAATATATCTTTGTGAAATTTTTCTTTATTTCTTTCTCAAAAATACCTAAAAATTTAAAAATTAAAAATTCCATAAACAATTTGCACAGTTTGAAAAATCCCTACCAAAAAGAGTTTTTGAAAATATTTGCATGTGCATTCTTTAGCATTATGGTTGGCATTTAATCTAGTCTGGAATTGAATTGAAGAATGAAGCTTGGTTAAGACCTTAATCCATTTAAATTCAGAGGAACCATATGGGCCTGTTTGGTTGCTGGTTTGGACTGGGTTGGGTTGGGCTGGGTTGGGGTGGGTGAATAGTAATCTGTGAGGAGGAAGTACCCTTGTGAATAGTAATCAGGGTTGGGCCAACCCAGTCCAACCCAACAACCAAACAGGGGTTAAGGCTTTTAAGGTTCATAGCGACTTAATTCTGAGTCCACTAGGTTATGTTCACATGTCATCTTGATGAGCCTAAGTAGAACACTTAACAACGTATGTATGACTCTCAGAGACAATGGCTTGACTTGGACATGCACCTTACACGTAGCTCAACACGGATGAGGTGGTGAGGAGGCAGAATCCTTTGGCTTGGAGTAGAATACGGGGGTAGTACAGCTAGCCGGAATCTCCCGTCCTCCTCTAGAGAGGGATGTACACCTCAACCTGGTCTAGTAGCATTGAGGTCTAACGACAGAAGAGTGTGGGTTGCAATAATGCTTCAAAAGAGGGATAGTCTACTGGCTCAAGAAGAAAAACTCCTTATATATGTTGCACTTTGTAGATATGATGTATATATGTCAAAAAAATGTGCAAAATTGCAAAAACTTCAAAAAAGGGGACAAGCCTGATTGAAAATAAAATGCATACCGGAGTGTAAATAGTGAATAAGCAAAGCTTATGCATCTCACCGTCTCATTTCAAGGAAGCTTGCAGCTGGAAACTTAGCTATAGACTGGTTAAGCTCCAAGGGATGTGTGACTACACTGGTAATGGTCCATTCTCTTCCCCCCCCCCTTTTTGAGCTGGTTGTACTTGAAGATAGAAGGGAATACCCCGCTCCTCGAAGAAAGAGTTGCTAGACTGGGAATTAGAGTTACCTTGTTGAGGGAGGCTGCTTCTTTGCCATTTTTGAGGTGGGGAGCTACATGTAGGGATGAGCATGGGCCGGGCTGGGCCGGGCTTTGAAGGGCCCAGGCCCAAGCCCGCTTAAAAAATTCGGGCCTTGGGCTGGGCTTAGGCGCGCAAAATTTTTTTTTGTTCGGCCCAAGCCCAGGCCCGGCCCAATTCCTTTGGGCTGGGCTTGGGCCGGGCCGGCCCATCTCCCACTTAGATATTATTAACTTTGGCTCTTTTGTTTCAAGTTAATCTCAACTCAAGTTATACAAGCCAAAATTGATTAAAACATGTACCATAATACTTGAGAAATAATTAAAATTCAATTCTACCAAATTCGAAGATTTCTCATTTTACACATGTGCACTCAATGCTAGATACCATGAATGTCCCTCATTTATAGAAATGAAAAGAGTGAATCAAACTTACCCAGTTAACAATAACATGTGCACCAGATCCTATATGTTAAAAAATAGGCATAAGACCTATATTGGATAAATTTACAATAATAGAAAATGTTCCGATTGAAAAAAATAAATACTAACAAATTCAAGAATAACCAAAAGAATCTAAACCAAATACTAATTAAGGAAAATTAATTCTTAATTGAAATACATTGATCATCAACTCATGTCACATGCTTGACTTTCTTGATTTATAAACATTGTATGAAGACATGATACAAGAAGAGAGTGCACATGAAATAGATGGGAGTTTTCGTGCATGTAGGATGTGAGAAAGGATTCGGGCCCTCTTTGGGCCGGGCCCATGGGCCGAGCCAAGCCCGAGCCCGGCCCAAAAAAATTTTGGGCCTAAATGTTGAGAAAAGAGACTTCGTTATTGATTCAGGAAAACCCTAGGCTCTCTTATATAGGGAGAGACCTAAAGGGTAAATTACAGAGAGGTCTACATAAAATAAAGAAATAACGATAGACAACATAAAGAGATAATGAAACTACGAACTATCTCTACACTCCCCCTCAAGGTGGAGCATAGATATCTATCATGCTCAGCTTGGATGAACATCTTTGAAACGGTCCTCTGAGCAGTGGCTTGGTGAATATATCTGCTGTCTGATCTCCCGAGCTCACATGGGCAGTAGATATCAATCCTCTCTGGATCAAGTCCCTCGTGTAATGGCAGTCAACTTCGATATGCTTGGTCCTTTCATGGAAAGCTGGATTGTTGGCAATAAACAATGCTGCATGATTGTCACACTGGAGCTTCATAGGCAGGGGCACAGCTACATGTAGATCTTCTAGTACAGAACGAACCCACATCATCTCCGTGCTGGCTTGAGCCATGGCCCTATATTCAGATTCTGCACTGGACCTTGCCACGACAGTTTGTTTCTTGCTTTTCCAAGAAACCAAAGAGCCTCCAATAAACACTGCAAACCCTGAGGTTGATTTTCGGTCCTTAGGACATCCTGCATAGTCTGCATCTGCACACGCTGAGACAGATAAGTCGGTGTCCTTCCTGAATAGTAGCCCTGACCCTGGAGAAGACTTCAGATATCTCAGAATCATGTGTATAGCATCCATGTGAACCTGTCTTGGCTGCTCCATAAATTGGCTCACCCTGCTAACAGCAAATGCAATGTCTGGACGAGTAATGGTAATGTAGAGGAGTTTTCCCACCATTTCTCTATATCTCCTCTTATCCACTTCATCTGTATCACCATCATATAGCTTCATGCTGGGGTCCATGGGAATACTAGATGGTTTGCACCCATCCATGCCAGTCTCAGTCAGGAAGTCTGTAATATACTTCCGTTGTGTCATCACCAAGCCTTGTGCATTCCTTGCAAATTCCAACCCCAGAAAATATCTTAGGGTTCCAAGGTCCTTTGTAACGAACTGACTGCCTAGGAATGCCTTTGCCCTCTTTATGCCCTGAACATCATCTCCTGTAACAAGAATATCATCCACATAGACCATAATGACAACCGTACCTGCCGATGACTTCTGGACAAACAATGAGTGATCGGCATTTGACCTCTTGAATCCCTGTTGCTCAATCAGGTTAGACAACTTCTGGAACCATGCTCTGGGACTCTGTTTGAGACCATATATCGCCTTGTGAAGTCTACAGACCATGTGCTTCTCCCCCTCAGCAGTAAACCCAGGTGGCTGCTGCATGTAGACTTCCTCCTGTAGGTCACCGTACAGAAAGGCATTCTTCACATCCAGTTGAAATATGCTCCAATCACGTACCACAGCAACAGATAATAGAATACGAAGTGTAGAGTGCCTCGCCACTGGAGAGAAAGTATCCATGTAATCCACAACATAGGTTTGTGTAAACCCACGAACAACCACGTGTGCTTTGTATCTATCCAACGTGCCATCTGCGTGATATTTGATGGTGAAGACCCATTTACAGCTCACAATGGATGCATCAGAAGGTGCAGGAACCAAAGACCAAGTGCCACGAGACTGTAGAGCCCTCATTTCGTCCTCCATTGCTAATCTCCAGCATTCATTCTGTAAGGTGTCCTGGTATGTCCGTGGTATATCCACGGAAGACAAGGCTGTGGCAAATCTCTGAAAATCCCCAGTGAGACGGTGAAAGGAAACCTGTGAAGCGAAAGGATACGAGGCACATTGCCTCCTTTGCTTTCGAATAGCAATCGGAACATCAAGATCATCATCTGATGTACTGGATGGGCTAGTGTCTGCCTGTACTGAAGGATCCTGCACATGTACCAAATCTGACCCGTAAGTAGTAATGCCATCTGAACATACCTGAGGCGTGATGATCGGCTGGAGCATAGTCTGAACAGGACCCGACCGGCGTTTATAGAACATAGGTAATGGTGATATGATGGGCCGTGGAATGGGTGGAGGTGGAGGAGGTGGTGGGGGTGGTGGAGGTGGTGCTGGCGTGGAGACAGACACAGGGGAAGACTCAGGTGTACTCAAAATGTAGGTGGTGGAGGAACATAGATATCATCAGTGGTAGTGGATGGTACCATTCTGTCACCTGCAGGAGAGAAATACATGACAGACTCAAAGAAAGTGACATCGGCACTCACAAAGTACCTCTTAGTTGTG
The DNA here is from genome assembly GCA_037367405.1 of Ottelia alismoides. Lineage (NCBI taxonomy): Eukaryota > Viridiplantae > Streptophyta > Magnoliopsida > Alismatales > Hydrocharitaceae > Ottelia > Ottelia alismoides. The sequence goes on from JAZKJV010005413.1 coordinate 52,840, forward strand.
GGATCATAACACCGGTAGCCCTTCTGAGTTCTGGAATAACCAACAAAGATGCACTTGACTGCTCTAGGAGAGAGTTTGTCAAGTCCAGGAGATAGACGATGCACAAAAGCAACAGTACCAAAGACACGTGGAGTTAGTGAAAATAACTCCTTATCTGGAAAAATAATGGACATAGGTATCTTTTCACCAAGGACTGAGGATGGCATACGGTTGACCAGATAACAAGCAGTAAGAACAGCATCGCCCCAGAAAGAAATAGGGGCACAACTCTGAATCAACAATGTACGAGTAATATCTAAGAGATGGCGATGCTTCCTTTCCGCGACACCATTTTGTTGTGAGGTATATGCACAAGTGGTTTGGGGAATAATGCCCTTTGATGATAGGAATTGTGAAAGTAAGCGTGTACAAAATTCAAGGGCATTATCGGTCCGAACATATTTGACATTTGCAGAAAAGACATTGAAGACTTCATTAATCAAGTTCTTGATCACATTTCCTGCTTCAGATTTATTTTTCAAAAGAAAGACCCATGACACACGAGAGAAATCATCCACTACCACAAGATAAAACATGTGTCCCTGATGATCGGGAACACGACTTGGACCCCATATATCTATATGTAACAACTCAAAAGGGGAGCTACTGCTCCGACTCAGACGACGTGGGAAGCTCGACCTGTGATGCTTTCCCAACTGACACGCTTCACATTGAAACGAAGAACTAGGAGACATCTGAGGCAGAAGATGGCGCATTTTCTGAAGTGGAAGGTGACCAAATCGGAGGTGCCAAATGTACGGAGAGACTGGTCCAGCAGAATGAGAGGAGACGCCAGCATATGAATCCCGGACCACCGATACAAACCATTCTGCTCAGAGCCACAGCCAATCACCTTGCCCGTGAGTATGTCCTGAAAAATGAGAGAAGACGGGTCAAATATGGCACGACAATTCAAATCCTTCGTAATCTGACTAATAGATAGCAAATTCATTGAGAACTCAGGAGCATGCAGAACATTCTGTAATTGCAAAGTGGAGGACAGGAAAACCTCCCCCTATCCAATAAGGGGCGAATGGGTACCATCTGCTATCTGCACTGAACGACCGGGAGGAATGTCCCTGTAGGCCTGTAATCTACCTCTATCTCGGCAAAGATGATGTGTGGCTCCAGAATCAATAATCCAGTCAGATATATCATGAGGTGTAGTAGATCTACCTGAGGAGCTTGCGCCTGCGGAAGAACTGGCAGAGGCAGTGGCAGCAATATCTGAGGAGCCACCAGATGAATCACCAGAAGCATGTGGCATAATCTCTCGGAGACGGGCCACAAGTTCGTCAAATCGACTATCTGCAGTAGAAGTCAGTGGAGTCTGAGAGTGCTCTGCAAGACGTGCTGATGCTGGAAATCCATGCTTCGAATAGCATGTCTCCTCCGAGTGTCATGTGCGATGACAATAGGAGCATGTCTGACTAAAGCGACCACCCCTCCCCTGGGGTCCACGGCCACGTCCACGACCACGGCCAGACGGTGGTCCACCTCTCCCACGCGAGACTGCCATCGCTGAAGGAGGTGGAGTAGAAGAGCTGGAGGATACTGGAATGCGGCTAAGCCGTCTGTAAACATCCTCAACTGGAGGAATAACTGCATCAGCGAGAATCTGAGATCGAGCAGCATCGTACTCAGGGTCAAGGGCCGCAAGTAGAACACCAACCATGGTGGCGTTTCGAAACGCCTTCTGCTGCTCAGGAGTTGCAGTCAGAGGGATGATACTGTATAACTTCTCGAACATCCCTCTTAGGGATGTATAAAGAGAATGGAGAGGTCTGCCGCTCTGCTTCATTGTGAATATGTCGTGCTGAAGCTGCAACATCTTCGTCTCATTTCGCACCTGCGAATATGTGGCGGCAAGAATGTCCCACATTGCCTTAGCAGTGGGCTGATGGAGGACGTCGTTGGCAATCTCCATCGTCAAGGTGCCGGACAACCAGACCTTTGCATAGGAATCATCAGCCTCCCATGAGGCATAGATCCCAGTCTTCTCTGTGGGCTCATCCTCGGTAAGAATATGTTTCTTACCATTCGACTTCATAAGGCTCATGAACTGCATAGCCCAGAGCTCATAGTTAGACCCATCCATCTTGACTATTGGCGCAGGACCTTTGAATGCGCCGGTGGAGGGCATATCAACTTTTGATTCTGACATACTGCCGCTTGGAGAAGAACTAGGATATGTAGACGTGATGCTGAATGTCAACGAAAACTGCATCGGATTTGAGTGCGTATGTAGACGTTACGCACTCAAATCCATAGAACGGATATGGAAGGAACTAGGGCACGCCTAACAAGAGGCTGACAGCCCTTTCAGCGGCTAGGAGCCGCAAGTAGGCCTTGCGCGAGTGGCTGTCCACGCACCCGGAGGCCTTGCGCGGGCAGCAGATGGTGATGCCGCCTATTGGCGGAGGCCGCTGGGGGTTGGGATCCCCTTCGGCGGCTGGCTGGGGCTCGGATCCAACCAGGTGGAGGGCTGGAGCAACTGGATGGAGGGCTGGAACCTCCCGGATGGAGGGCTGGATCCAACCGGGCGATGGAGTGTTGCCGCTGGAGATGGAGAAGGAGATGGCGGCGGCGATGGAGGGCTGCCGCTGGAGAGAGAAGCGGCGGGAGGGAGGGCGGCGAATCCGAGAAGAGGGAGGTGGGTGGGGAAGGGGCGGCGGGAGGGAGGAGAGCCCTAGGGTGGCTCTGATACCATGTTGACAAAAGAGACTTCGTTATTCATTCAGGAAACCCTAGGCTCTCTTATATAGGGAGAGACCTAAAGGGTAAATTACGGAGAGGTCTATATAAAATAAAGAAATAACGATAGACAACATAAAGAGATAATGAAACTACAAACTATCTCTACACTAAATATTGGGCCCAAGCCCGGCCCGATATTCCTTTGGGCCTGGGCCGGGCCGGGCTTTTTGGGCTGGGCTTCGGGCCGGGCCGGGCCGGCCCAATGCTCATCCCTAGCTACATGTCACTCACGCAGTACAAGGAATGATTCATAGTCATTATAGTTTGCGTATGTAGATTTGTTCTGACCTGGTTATTGAGGAGACCTGACCATAGAACTGTGGAACTTGAAGGTTGTTGAGTCGTAAACTCGTTTCTCAATAAGGTTTCGCCAAACTAATAATCCAAAGGTCTAACTGAGCTACATACTCCAATTTAATGAAGATAAGCTCAATAATCAACTCGGGTGCTTTCTTTTTCTTTTCCTTCTGTTTTCACTTTCTTTTTCAAATAAGTGTTTGCTAAGGAACTAGCAAAGATAAAGTATAGGGGGATGATGAATCCAACATTTTTATTTTAGCTTCATCTTTTAGCAAAAATAACTATAAATAAGTGTAAATATAAAAAGTTAACATTGTGCATGTCATTGTTGATATTGCATAATTAACATATGTTGTCCAAAATAAAAGAACAAAGAGAAAAGAAAAAGGAAATAAGGATGTAATTATGTAATAAGTACAGACTGACCCAAACCCCGCGAGAAGGTCAATAATTGGCATGAATGACAAGGAATGAAGTAAGGGGAGATAGAATCCTTTGTTGTCTATAAAATATTGGGATAATTACACCCATAACCCTCAGTAATTTTGCAATAACATTCATAACCCTGCATAATCGCGAATTACGCGAGAAACCCTGAGTAATGCCTAACTTTTACATGACATACCCCGTGTCATGTTCCGTTTGGAATGGGCGTTATGTTTGACGGATTCCGTTAAAAGAATACAAAAATATCCCTAATATCCATTCTTATTTACAAACCATGCCATCCTTCTCCCTCCCCCATCACCTGCGGGCTGAGTTTCTCCTCCGTCGCGAGCTTCCTCCCCCCTCACCCGCATCCCCGACCGCAGCAGGTCTGCCAACCCCGCCACAACCATCCCCGACCACGTGCTGCCCCCTCCCCGCCCGCAGGTCTGCAAGCCCCACCAACCCCATCCCCAACCGCGTGCTGCGCCCCCTCCCCCCCGTGTGCCGACCTCGTCCCCTGCCATCCTTGCGCCTGCAGCCTTCTCTACCCCGCCCCCCGCGCGAATATTTAACAACAGGAGATCGAATATTTGTGTTCTCCGCCTCGAAATCTTAGATCCGCTACATAAAGGAGCATCTCCACGATCTGTTGCTCTAAAGACTAATTGAAACCTGATCACGTAAATCTGGAGATTTGAGTTCTAAAGAATAAATCTGGAGATCACGTAAATCTGGAGATTGGACTAGGAGATATTAGGATTACAACTCATAAAGATACTGGACTCCTGATCGTAATAGGAATCGAGTTTATTTCTATGTAGAATCCTTGTGCGGGTAGGACTACAAATCTTCTACTTGGGCTAGATATAGAGAAGGGTTGATGCACTCCCTCCTTAACCGCCACAAGAGAAAGATGGGCAGCCTCTCCGCCGACCTCGTCCGCGAGATCCTCCTCCGCGTCTCCGCCACCTCCCTCGCCACCTCCGCACGCGGCGTCTGCAGGTCGTGGAGGGCCCTCATCAACCACGACCCGTCCTTCGCCCGCGAGCAGCTCCCCTTCTCCACCCCCGGTTACATCTTGCACCACTTCAAGCCTTACGAGGAGACGCCCAGTCCAGAGGAACAGAACTTTCCGTCGTCCGGACCCCTCCCCGGAGACTATTCCATCGTGCAGTCCTGCCACGGCCTCCTCCTCACTGTCTCCGATGAAGAGAGGCTTCCTGCGTACCTGTGCAACCCACTCCTCGACGAGTGGACACTGCTGCCGCCGAACGACTCGGAACCGGAGACCATCCGTTATCTTGGCGGGGAGAAAGTACCTTGCCACAACGGATTCGGCTTCGATGCTTCGACCCAGCAGTATAAGGTCTTCCGTATGCGGTACCACGGGAACAACATCCGGGAAGCCAACTTGGTGTGCGAGGTCTATACTTTTGGTGGACGACAACCCACCGGTTGGAAGAGGACAGCGGCGGAAGTTGGCCGATTCATTCTCCGACAAGGGGGGGGGGGGGGGGGGGGGTGTTCCTCGTTGACGGTAAACTCCATTGGTCCGCCAATCATCACTAGCAATCGTCGACATTGGGTTGGCCAATTGGGTTGGCCCATCGTCTCTCTCGACGTAGGAACGGAGAGCGTCGCAGTGTTTCGAGGCCCTCCCAATGTGTTCGTCACGTTGGTCTTCTCCATTCGAGGATACCTTAGCATCCCGTGTGCGCGTCGTCCCTGCCTCCTGCCAACTCCCGCGTCGTTGGCTCCCTCCGCCGCGCGCTAACCCTGCCCCCTACAAGGTCAAGACCCCCCTGTAAGGTCAAGACCCCCCTCCCTCCGCCACGCGCCAACCACATCCCCATCCCCCCTTCTCGCGCGCGCCTCCACCACGCTGCCTGCGGGCTCTCCGTCCCAAGCCAGCAGGCCCTCGTCGACCCCCCCACCGCCCTTCCACCCGCCTGCAGGCCCCCCATCCCCTGTTGCCCTTGTAGCTTACATCCTCTCTATCCCCAGCACGATGCTAGATTATTTATATTTTCTTTTCTTTTTTCAAATTAATCCCAACCATTGGATTTTAGATTAACTCAACAACTGGTTGAGTTAATAAACAAAACTAACGGAGGTTATGAGTGCAAAACGGAGCATTTATTGAGGGTTTCTCGCGTAATTCACGATTATGCAGGGTTATGAATGTTATTGCGAAATTACTCAGGGTTATGGGTGTAATTATCCCTAAAATATTTATATCTGATTATTTTATATTTTGTGCATATTTGTACATATCTCCAAAATAAAAATAAAAATAAACTAAAAATAATAAAACACAAAGTAAAACAAAAGGAAAATCAAAACCCTATTTTACATTAACCACACTTGTAGATATCGTACACAATACATATTTATTTAATACCTTTATTAAATGCACTTTAAATTATGTAAATACAAAATAAAATATATTTTTATAAAAATAATAAAATAAAAATAAAAGAATAAAATATATACGTATACTATACATGTACATAATACCCCATACTGTATATATTGTATATATGATGTCATAAAAATATTTAAAATTCATAGAAAAATCATTTGTAAAATGATAAACATTTCTTATTTTATTTATTCTTTATTTTAAATTCATTTACTATTTTTTATCTATTATTCTTTAATTTATTGGAATCCAATTTTGTGATTGGCTGACCCGGATTTGTTGACCCGGGTCAACCGTTCCTCCCAGGCGGGTCGGGCCCGACTCAACTCTGCTGGAGCTACTTCTCACCTTTTTCCAGCCCGACTCCGGCCTCCTTCTGCCTTGAGATTCGGAACCGAGATTCCTCGTAGATCCGAGATTCCCGTAGATCCCTATGTTAGCCCGGATCTCCCTAGGATTTCGCGCACCCTTCCGATCTTTCTGGAATCATGGGGCTCCCTATAAAATCTCTTCTACTCCACCCTCACTCGCCAGCTCGCGCCTTATCGCTACCTTCCTCCCCAGCTACCTCCAGCAGTGTGGCAGCAGTCCAGAGAACCCTTTGGGGCTTGGTTTAGTGGCTATTTGGCCGCGGCTCAAGAACGTGGTCGGAGTCCTATGCCACGTATAGCCTCCTCCGCCTTCCGCAACCTAGTCGATGCTAGAACCCCACCGTCCACGTCGGATGAAGTTTCTGAGTATATCATAGGCTCCAGGTATCTTCTAGCTCACCTACATTTCCACTTTCTTTCTGATTCCGTCCATTAACTCCGACGTCATTTCATCCGTGCAGACCACCGTGTAGGAGCTCCGCCACGCACATCTACCCGCACAGATCGACACCCCGACTCACCTATCACCTTCCAGCGCATCTTGATCCCCCTACATCCCGCTCATCGGAGCAGGATTAGGATAGGCTCCCTCTCCCACCTTCGTCGGGAACCAAAGCTCCAATCCCTTCGCTCCTCTTCCTGATTTCAAGCAATAACGTGACCGAAGCAAAGCCCCCGAGTCCATCTTCCTTTCGCAGGTACCAACGCACGTGAGGAAGCGCGATTTGGACTTCATTCCAGGTGGCGGAGCAGCTCCAGGTGGAACATCACCGTCTCGGCCATCCGACCATCAATTGCTTCATCTGAGCCCCCTGGCCGACGCGGAGAGACTTCATGATGGCGTTGGACCCCATAGTGACTTCATCGGACCCATGGATCGCCTTCCACGTTCGGTTGAAGCTCGCCTGAGCTGAGCTTGTCAAGCACCCCCCTTAGCCGTTCGATTTGGAGACAGAGCTCCAGATTAAATCAGGCACATCTGATAACGCCCAACCCTTAGTTGTTTGATCATACCTGGTTCCTCACGACTCATCCGTGTCGCCAGACAACTCAGCCCTGCAGACCGTTGGATCAGACCTGGCGTGTCAGATCAGACCGCACGTCCCTGACACAATCAGAACTGTCAGATCAGCTTTGAAGTGTCTCATCAGGACCGTACGCGCCAGACACCCCAAGCGCCCGACACGTGCCCAACGAAGGGTATATTTCACTTTCTCCCTTGCCTTTCATGCTATTTCCATTTAGTCCAATAAAAAAAATGTGTAGTTAAAAACTTTTACAGCAAGACCCCTATAGTTTTTATTATTTGCATTTTAGTCCACCTAAGTTGTAGTCACGTGCCACCACACGCACTTTTTTGGTTATTTGCGATATTTCTTCCAAACTTATTGTTGGTTATGGAATGAATTTGATGTTTTGAAATATGCATTTATAACCCTGTGAGACTGGTTCACATGATGCGCATGTGCACGATGGGTTAATTGCATAAAGGCCCTCGAATTTTTAATATTTGTTATCTGGTAGGTCCTAGGAATTAAAATAATAGCATATTAGTCCTTGTAGACGGTTTTTAATTACATGTCTTTTATTTAGTACAATAAATAATGAATTAACCCAAAATTACCTAAAAATTACATGAGAACCCTGATTACAAGTATTTATTGTGGTATTTTTGCTTGTTAATTTTTGTGCATTTTCTATTATTAAAATTTTAAAAAATACCCTAAAAAATCCCTGTTTGTTTTGGAAAATTCATAAAAATTCAAAAAATAATCTAAAAAATCCACAAAAATGTATATAGTTGTATTTCACTATCTTTTAACTTTACTATTAATTTTGTTGAAAAATACTTTGTGAAAACCTAAAAATTTGTAAAATACTTGAAAACTTCTAAAAAAATATATAAAATCAAAGAAAAATGCAAAAATATTGATTTAAGATCCCTATTTGTAGATGTTTCCCTCTAGTTTGTTCAAAAATAATATCCATGATTTTTAAGATTTTTACTTATTTTTAATTTGCAGAACATTCCTGGTTGTGCACAGTTTATTGCTTTTCTCACTCTTTGATTTTTAGAAAATTATAAAAACATCTGAAAAATATATAAAAATTAAAGAATAAACTAGAAAACCTATAAAACCCAAAAATATTTTTATTGCATTTTTTCGAGCATTTTTTACTTACGTGAAAAAAAACAAAAAGATTGTGTGTATATCTTTGTTCATTGTGCTCATTTCCTTTACCTTGAAAAATTAAGAATTTGAACAAACTAACCACTAAAAAGATTTTTATTTATGGAATCTTACTACTTAGTGTATATTTGTGCTCCTTAAGTTCGACCCTGGTCGCTATACCAGGTAAAAAAAATAGCAAAACTGCTTGATTTGTTTACTTGATATCTTAGTGATTTATGTTCTCATTGATCGATTTCATTGATTTAGGACAACGACAATTACTTATTTTAATCCACATAATTAGCTCGAAAATCGCATCATCACGGATGTTCACAAATACACGGGAGAGAGCGGGTAAGGCCATCAGCAAGCACTTCTTTGGGGAGAGCATTCTGGCCAACGTTGCTGGCGTGCCTTTTTTATTGCATGCTATTGATGAGATCGCCGAAACAGGAATGGGAGTGAAGGCTCCCACATCCGAGGAGATAACAAACAAGTATCTCAGGATGGAGAAGGAGGAGATGAATAAGCACATCTCCAAGCAGAGGATGGGATGGCCAGAGTACGGGGTGACGTTGATGTGCGATGAATGGACTAGCTACACAAGGAAGAAAAAATCAACTTCCTCATATACTACGATGGAAAGACTTTTTTTTGAAATATGTTGATGCATCTGAACATTTGAAGGACCGCAAGTACCTGCAGAAGTTGATAAAAGACGTCATCAAGGATGTTGGGAAAGAGAACATTGTCCAGATTGTCATGGATAATGGCAACAACTTCAAGAAAACGAGAGAAACAATAATGAAGTCAAGCAGCTATGGTATTTTTTGGACAACGTGTGTCGCACATTGCATTGATTTAATTCTAAAAGACTTCAGCAAGAGGAAGCTCATCTCAAAGGTGGTAGAGCAAGCACAGACGATCATCACATTCATTTACAACCATTCCAAAGTGTTAGCTGTGATGAGGCGGATGTGCAATGGTGAGCTGGTGAGGCCCGGCATCACACGCTTTGCAACAAATTTTATAGCATTGCAAAGCCTTAAACAACACAAGACAAGGTCGAAAATCATGTGTTACTAAGGTGGATACTTCGAGATACATAAAGCTTAAACGAAAAAGAGGACAGAAAGTGGAGACATTGATCAATGATCTCCACTTCTGGGATGACGTGACTCGAGTCACGAAGATAATGGATTGTGGTGTTTCTTCATTGCGAATCGTAGACAGCGACAAGAAGCCCACCATAGGAGTGATCTACGAGGTAATGTGTTGCATGAGAGAGAATGTCAGAGAAGCATATGGGAAAGGATTCAAAGTACGGTTGGACAATCATAGATGAACGTTGGTCCAAGATGCTCTCACATCCTCTTCACAAGGTTGATATGTATTATGCAATAAATCTATTTTTTCCTTTTTTTGATAGCACTTTAGATGAATTAAAATCTGAGAATGTCCATATTTGTGTCCAGCTTATTACTTCAAGCCCAAATACCAGTACAAGAACAGTCTTGGTACAAATACTGACCTTTTAGCAGCTGTAAAAATTATGGTGGAAAAGCTCGTCAAGGACGAGAAAACACAAACCTCGTGCATGAATGAGATAGTTTTGATTCTGTAATCTAGAGTGGGAGTAACAAAATATCCATTAAGAGTATTATGCAACACTTTTCTGGGACCAACGAAGGGGGAAACACGCAAAAGTGTTAGACCCAGATTATGACTTCAAACAATGTGCAGTCAAGAACTTCGGGGATGCCTTGGTTCCTTCGGTAGAACTAATGTGATTAATCGACGGGAATGTACTCTTCCTGGTAATGATGAAAACGAATAAGTCCAATGATTGTGGTTTGATGTATTACTATTATTGATTTATCTCCTTTTAGATTTTCCGCACTCGAACGGTGGTTATTGTACGAGATGGAAACTTCTAATCTATGAAAAGTGGCAGTGAAAGTATTGTCTCAAACCGCATCTGCTAGTAGCTGTAAGAGAAATTGGAGCACATTCAACTTGATCCATTCGAAGAGACGGAACAAGTTGGGAGAATAGAGGCTCCATGATCTTGTCTTTGTGCACTACAACTTAAGGCTAAAGATGAAACATGTAAGGGAAGGGTAGGACAAAGACGACTACACAAACCCTATCGATCTTGCGTACATTTTCAAAATGCATGATGATGACGACGCTAGAACATGTTCTGCAGAGGTGGATGGATTCCAACAGTGCTTCGGTACGTTATCAACCGAGAGGCGGGCCGAATCAGAATATAAGCCAACAAATGGGAGTAGATGTTGGTGACTACGTGGTCAAATTCATGCGAATCGCTGACCTCTTTGAGAGTTGGAGCTTAATGCATTTGTTGATGACATTCTCTCCACTGGTTCGAAATCCATATCCAAATCAAAGGATGACAGTGGAAGTGATGATGATGTTGTTGTTGTTGGCGGTCGTGGTGAATCTAGTAATGGGGAGACATATTCAAGGGGGTCAGGGGCAGCAAGGGGTGGTCATGGACCACATGATACAAGATTCGAGAAAGGGATCCACGCAGGGCGACAATACAAGAAGCGACATGGAAACGCACATGGACAGTTTGTCCCAAGTCCAAGTCCAGGACATATAGATTACGATGCATATGGATATGGTCATCATCCTATGGACATCTACATGGACGATATGATATCATCTGTAAGTTCGTTGAGCTGCATGGACATCGACAACTCATATCGTGTAGGAATATCAAGTCTCCTGGATGGATATGGATCATCACACGATGAGAGATCATTTGGCTTCTTCCCAAAATTCTTTCATGCCCCTCCTCCTCCTTAGACGTATACACCTCCATCATATGGGTACAGCAGGTATGGAGGATATAGCAGATGACACCTAGGTAGTCAACCCAAGCAGAGCCAAGCCAGCTTCTTTGGTGGGTGATAGTTTTGGTTTCTTCTCCAAGTACATGCCCTGCCTCATCCTCCTCCGTGGAGATCTTCACCTACTCTGTCATCGTCATCCCAAGGATCTCAAACCGGTACTTCGCAACCTCATCGTGCCCCTCATGAGACCGGATCTAGTGTTGCTTATCCTTATCTCAAGATACTGATAGGGATCGATGACCATCAATGCATGCATGTCATGGATTACAAGGTCATGTACTTGTACATGACATGGGAAAACTATTACGACTTCATTGAGTCCGAGATCCGCTATGAGAGACAACAAGACAGAGGGTTGATTCGGATCCTCCACGGAACTCTTGATTCTAGATAACTCTTTTACAATATTACATTAACTGAGATTTTCTCATTTATTTTTGTGAATAGATAAATCTTTATACCAAAGAAACAATGTCTCAATAATCATTATGTACAATTTTTGAATCAAATGACTCATCTCAATGTCATTCACTATGTACCCGATGCGATTGATATGTGCGAAATAAGGATCATAGAAGACCTATATGTGCCATCTAAATGTATATTTATAAGTTATTTAATGTTATAAGACAACAACAAAGCTTTTTCCCACAATTAAGTAGGGTCGGCTACATGGATTCTTCGCCTCCATTCAGATCTATCTTGGGTCAATCCAGGGCTTATATCCACAAAACAAAGATTCATTCGTATGGTCTCTTTCCAACAAATCTTGGGCCGTCCCCGCCCTCTCTTAGCCGGCTCAACACCCCAACACTCGCATCTCCTAACTAGTGCATCAGTTGATCTTCTTTGCAAATGACCAAACCATCATAAGCGGTTTTCTCGCATCTTATCCTCGATCGGAGCAACACCAACTTCCCTTCTGATTGCATCATTCCGAATCCGATCTTTACGTGTGTGTCCACACATCCACCTTAGCATTTTCATTTCTGCTACAGTTATTCTCTGCACATGTCTATGGTTCACAGGCCAACATTCAGATCCATAGAGCATAGCAGGTCTCATGGCTGCTTTGTAAAACTTTCCTTTAATTTTAAAAGAATTTTCTTATCACAGAGAACAGCAGAGGCTCCTCTCCCACTTTAGCCAACATGCATTTATTCTATTAGTAACATCTCCATCAATTTCCCCATCATGTTGCAAAATAGATCCCAGATATCTAAAAGAATCTCTTTTCCGAATGTTATCATCACCAATCTTCACCTCAATTCCTTCACCATTGCTTCCATCAAAGGTGCACTCCATATATTCTGTCTTAGCCCTACTTATACGAAATCCTTTACTCTCCAACTCATGTCTCCAGACCTCAAGCTTCTCATTTACTCCATCTCTAGTCTCGTCAATCAACACAATATCATCAGCAAATAACATACACCAAGGTAACTCATCCTGAATGTGACTTGTCAACTCGTCCATAATCAAAGTAAAAAGAAATGGACTCAAAATTGAACCTTGATGTAAACCAATGTTGATGTCAAAATAGCCAGTCTTCCCATATTGGAAATGGATTTTATTCAAGTTCTTATAACATTAAATTACATATATAATGTTATAAGAACTTGAATAAAATCCATTTCCAATATCTATAAGTCAGGAATGAACATTAACAGCGATATGTTCGATATGGGCGATATGGGCGATATACGGGGTAAAAAAATTTTTTTTGAATAAGATATACGGGGTATAAATGACCGATATGTGTGATATAAGTGTGTATTTGTAGGTTATTTATTATTTTAATATCTTGGATGATCTTAATTTTATAAAAAAATGGGGAAAACGGTTTTTTTGAGACATTTCCCACATTTCCACTAAAATCATTGATATATCGACAATATATCCTGATATATCCTTTTTCGGACGGACCAATATGATATCGATATCGATAATTCTTACCTTGATTAGGGTTCCCCATAATCCATTTAGGCAGCATACGACATGGTAGAATGCCCACATATTTAATATTTAAGAATTAAGGTTCCCCATTGGAACCCAACAACACCGCCCATGATAGTAGCATGGAGTAGGAGTTTGTAGTTGCAATCACTTGTGCGGGGGCAGAAGGCATACTGGAAGCAAACGAGTTGGGCAGGGGCATTGCATGCACGCTGGAGTGAGATCGCTTGGAGAAGGAATAGGACTTCCCAATCAAGCACACTTGGAAGAGATCACATAGAGAACCATCATCGATGACATAACATTCATATTCTCCTCATCTTTTGCAATAAGGGCTTCGAAATGCATCAAATTAATGATGTTACCGCTGCACAGGGTTGCCGCGTGAGACCAGGCGAGGGACGTACGAGGGGTCATTGGCCGATGAAAAGACAAGGCATGTTGTTATGGCTGGAATCGAGAAACCCAAGAAAGAAATATGTCGAATAATTTCTTTTCTTTCCGAAATTGAACAAATCTCGAAGATCAACGAACATGAATATAATAAAACTTCAAGAACAAACCCTGAATCGGCTTTCTCTTAAACCGTGTAAAATATAACGCAGAAGCAAAAGATGAAAAAAAAGGCACAACAACAACAACAAAGCCTTTTCCAACATTAAGGTGGGTTGGCTACATGTATTCTTTTCCTTTACTCAGATCTCTCTTGGGGCATCCTCAGACTAAGATTCAATTCAAATAACTAAGATCCCTTTGGATAATCTCATTCCAACACTTCTTGAGCCTTCCACACCCTCTCTTAGCCGACTCAACATATGAAATTTCACATCTTCTAATTGGTACACCAATCGATCTCATTTGAAAACGGTCAAACCATCTTAAGCAGGTTTCTCTCATCTTATCCTCACTCGGAGCTACACCAACTTTCCTTCTGATTATATCATTTCAAATTTGATATTCCGTGTATGACCACAAATCTATCTTAACAATTTCATTTCTACTACAGTCATTCTTTCCATGTGTCTATGGTTCACAAGCCAACATTCAGATCCATGGAGCATAGCAGGTCTCACGACTATCTCGGAATACTTTTCTTTGATTTTCAAATGAACTTTCTTATCACACAGAATAGTAGAGACTCCTCTCCACTTTAGCCAACCTATATTTATTGTATGAGTAACATTTCTATCGATTTTCCCATCAAGATGCAAAATCCAAGAATCTAAAAGAATATTTCTTCTAAACAGTATCCTTTCCAATCTTCATTGTAATTCCTTCATCATTGCTTCCGTCAAATATGCGCCACGTATATTCAGTCTCAGTCATGCATATATGAAATCTTTTAATCTCTAAGGCATGTCTCCAACTCATTTACTCCATCTCTAGTCCCATCAATCAACACAATATCATCAACAAACAATATACACCAAGGTATCTCATCCTGAATGTGAGTAGACAACTCATCCATAACATAAGTAAAAAGGACTGGACTCAAATCTGAACCTTGATACAAAACCAATGTTAATGTCAAAACAGCGAGTCTTCCCAAATTAGTACCATACACAAGATGAAGCCCCATTATACATATCCTTTATAAGCTTAATATATAGGAGGGTACTTGTCTCTCTTCCAAAACACTCCACAATATCTCTCTTGGGAGTGAACCATAAGCCTTCTCCAAATCAATAAAAAACATATGGAGGTGCTTCTTTTTAGCTATATAAATCTCCATTGTTCTCCTCAACAGGTAGATAGCTTCAGTAGTTGAGTGACCTAGCATGAATCCGAATTATTTTTCTATTACTAAGAAACAACAAAAAAATAAGAAGACCGCACAAGTTTTACGTGGAACCTACTCCCTAAGGATCGGATGAGATCACTGGAGAACGTCTCACAGGGATGATTGTTCTATTCAACTCTCTCGATGAGTACATAGGATGTCGAGTTCTTTATATAGCCCCACTAATGCACCAACATCCCATCAACATCAACAGACGATGTGGGACTAAACATGAAGCGTGGTAATTGGATCCAGGAGAAATCCAATTACCAATCTACACATATTCGCCATCAGTTATTAATCACTTCTAACTTCCCAAATTTTAGTGCACGTGAGTATTCTGCCAACATGTCCCCAGCAAATATTTTTCATTGGTCTAGCACGTAAACAAATCATCAGGCAACATGATGGCTAAACCCATCAATTTATTTGCAAAGTCCCGATCCACGTAAAGTTAAATGTCCATTCTTTATCCCAACACCGATCTTATATAACTAAGGAATTGGCAAAAAAGAAAAGCTTGCAGTTAGACCAAACAAATAAGCAATTAATAAAAGCAGCTAGAAAATATTAAAAAAATAAAATAAGCAGACACTCTGCAAAAATGACGAATGCAGGAGTACACAAAAAACCTCAGTAAGTAGAGCATAAGAAGTGGCCAAAGTGAATGCTCCTCGTCCCAAGGGGAGAGCACAGGTCCTCTGTGCAAGATTCCAAAGCTGATGCTGCAATAAAACAGGAAAAGTCTGAGTGTCAAAAACGGGTATTTCATTTAAGTTTCAACAGCATAAAATATTAAATGAGAAATAGGTTAAAGAAAACATCAATAATAAAGTAACTACTATGGGATATGAGAACTTATAGATGCTCCCAAACTATGAGATCCTTAAAGACAACTAAGACATTCCTAAGTTAAGCACAGATGATGATGTATTAACCATAAAAACTGCTTTTTCCTATCTCCCCCAGTATCATACCCCCTCTTTCCCCATTCTAACTGGCGGCAGCAAGAGATCACTTACATATTCAAGCCAAAAGCTTCCTAAATCTCAACCACCGTTTGTCTTCCTACCCCACTTCACCTCTTTCTTGCATAATCATTCATTCAAAAATTAGGATTTCCGGTGCAAATGTAAATTAGGTGTACGATAGCTATGTGACCATATTAAACCCTCATTACACAATCTATGTAAAACTAAAAACTTCTTTGGGATGATGAGGATCAAATTCAAAAAAAAAGTCAATGCTATAACCGAAATAAAAAGGGAAAATGGCAGCATACAAGAAATGAAATGTGGTTCAAGAAGGCATGGACAATAATACTACTAAACAGGAAAAGAAATCTATCATAGTCAAATCTTTCTATAGAACTTCACGAAAGTTAGAAGAGGTGTGGGTGTCCTTATATAACCCCACCAACACACACTAGTCTGACAACTAAGGCATGCTACTAGCTCAACATAACACATTCCATCAAACTAAAGCTCAAAAACTGCAGCTTGTTACAAAAGATACCACCTAAATATCTCCATTCAACACATCTTCTGATGAGCAGGGAGGACACACACTTGAAAGAGCCACTACTGAGGAGGGACTCGTGCAAAGGAGATAGCATCGGGATGAGACCTATAATTGTAATTAGGAAGAGATGCTCAGAGAAGATGACTGGTTGTAGGACTGGTGGAGTATTGATCTCCATGCATCAAATTGACGAACAACATATATATGAGATCACAAGACTCGGTGCGGCGGTGCCTTGAGGTGGTGCTTATAAAAAAATGGTGTTAAATGCATCTCCTTCATATCTGTAAGAGTGTGTTTGTATGTTACAAACTAAGATAAAATATAATTCATGAAAATTTACGTTTGAAGACATTTTTTATCTGTACCAATACATGTGATATCCTAATACATCTAGACATATCAATATCAAGACCTATTGATGTGATATCAATATCATTATTTCAAACCATGGTAGAAATATGCAAGCAAACTCGCAAGTGTTTGTAGTCGGTACTTAGTCAATCCGGATGACTATGGATTATTCAGCAGTGGGTTTGCTAATCAGATTTAGTCGGCTTTAGTCTGTTTTGTATGTTTTACCTATGTTAAATATATAATCATTTTTTATTTTCATATATATTTACATAAATTTGTAACTCAGCCATGGCCATTCCCAAGCCCGAGTAAATGAGGGTTGTGTTAGGTAGCCGACAGCCAGCGTAAAACAGTCGAAGACAACTTCCTATATAATATTTTAAAAAAATACAATTTAGGAAGTTGCCTCATGACATTCGGATCTTTTCAACAAACATTTAGATTTCGATGGATATTCCCAACATGCGACGCATTGCATTACCCGAATAAGGTGAAAAATTGGCAAGGGCCACTACATCGCATCCTGCATATAGTTCAAAAATTCGCAAGGGTTCTTGCATGAGGAACGCATGTGAGTAGATAAGCTA